>PVKV010037497.1:0-14751 GCA_004027835.1 Alouatta palliata
GTAGAGATGGGGTTTCTCCATGTTGGCCAGGCTGGTCTCAAACTCCTGACCTCAGGTGATCAGCCTACCTTGGCTTCCCAAACTGCTAGGATTATAGGCATGAGCCACCACACCCGGCCAGAAGTAGGCATTTTTATCCCCATTCCACAGAGGAGGACAGTGAGTCCAGCAGATGGAGTTGTCAGAAGCAAGGCAAAGATTTGGACCCCAGCCTTCAGTCATTCCCCTCCTGGAGACCGGTCACCGCACACAGGAGCTCCCCCAGGGAACGTCTTTTCAGTCATGAGCCAGGCCTTTGTGCCCCTCGCTTTGCCCACTGAAGCCTAGGCCTGTCTGGCTCCTTTTTCCTGGCTGCTATCCCTTCAGCCTGGGGTTCTTGGAAGCCAGACCCTCCTGCCTATTAAATGCCTATTGTGTGGCCGGCTGTGCTCCAGCACATGGGGACACGGCACTGAACGGGATCAGCGCTTGCATTCTGGGGGTGGACACAGATGAAAAACACACGAAGGAGATATTTTCAGGCAGGGATACCTGCTACGCAGAAAAACAAACAGACAAAACTCAGGAGATGTGATCGTGACCAGAGGGGGGAGAGGGTGCTAAGTGAGGTGACTGAAAGCCTCTCCTCTGAGCCCTGAGTGATGAGAAGGCACCCAAGACAACAACTGGCCACTGAGTTTCCAGGCAGAGAGCACAGCCGTGCAAAGGCCCTGCGGGGAACTGGGCTGGAGGAACAAGGCTGGTGGGGAAGGAGGGCCAGGAGGCAGGGAGGGGTCAGCAGGGGCAGCCCTGGGTACATTTATACATTTGGGCCTTATTATACATGTAGTGGGAAGCCCGGGGCCAGGGGTTGGGGGGTACTATGGGGGTTGGTAAACAGGGGAGGGACAGTTACAATGCTAGATTAAGAAAGAGCAGTCTGGTGGCTGCGGGAAGATACGTGGTGGGGACAGAGGAAGCAGGGTGTGCCAGCCCATTCCAGCCCTCCTAATCAGACCCAAGCTCTATTCTCATCTGCAGACCCCCGTGTTCAGCTCTGGGCACCTGGGGAAGGATGCACCACGCCCCATGGAAATGGCCTCCCATTTCTCATTACTATCATCCACAAAGGCACACTTCCTCAGATTCCAAGGGATTTGCCCCAGGGAAGATCTTTTCCCCTAATGCCAGGGACCAGGTCCCTCCTTAGTGGTGCCTCTGGAATTTGGAGGGTTCAACCCCCAATCCCCAGCCCCCTCTGTGGCTGCAAGACACGGCGTTGTGAGCATGAGTGGACACTGTGCCTGTGTGCCTAAGGGCTCATGAGCCGGAGCAGATGACTGAGGGCAGGAGGAAGGGAAGGATCCTGGTGGAGGAGAGAAAGGCCTCAGGCTACGGGAACCCTGCCGCCACTTCAGCCGCCTGTCTGCTTGCATCAGGAGAGCCATCGGCCTCACAGGCTATTTTATCTGTGTTTATTTGTCTGTCTGCCTGTGTCTCGCTCTATCTTCTGATGTGCCTGTCTCTTCACTGTCAGATGCCTCCTCAGCTGGAGCCAGTATTGCTGAAGACAGGCACAAGCCTGAATCTTTGTCCCGGAGGGTGGGCATGCACACCCTTTGGCCCCTGGGGCCTTGGTGCCTCTGAGAAAAAGCGAAAACAGCTCCTCAGCTGCACAGCACTTTACAGTTTGCATTTCTCTATCCCACGCACATGTTTAATTATATCCTTGCCTTGTTCTTGAGGGAGTTTAAGGCACTAACTCTCTGTTTGTTCTTCACAGTGACATTGTGGGGTGCACAGGCACAGACTTAGCCCATTGGCAGCTGAGGAAACTGAGGTGGAGCCAACGTGTGCGAAGGGCAGGGCTGGACTCCAGCCTTGGGCATGGGTTGGGTTGCTGGTGCAGGGAGTTTCCAGAGCCCTCCCTCTCCAGGAGATTGGGAGGTTGTTCTACCTGCTGAAGTCCCATGCCACCCTTCCCTGTCGCAGGCCCAACAGGCAGAGCTGGTCCCCTCCTGGCTCTCTTAGCTCCCTGGTTCCTCAATTTTCCATCTAAATTTCCTGGGGAAGGCTCCAGTAAGTAGGGGAATCCCTTGGGAAGTGGGGGAGAAGGAAGAGGATTCTGTCTGGGCCAGGGACGGAGGGTGGGGTGCTGAGGCCGTGTGAAGCCCCTGCCTGCAGCCTGGCCACGAGGGGCTAGGCCTGGTGAGGGCTTGAGGGGTCTGCAGGAGGTGTGGTGGGGAAGAGCAGGGGCTGCCCGGCTGACAGCAGGTGACAGGATGGCTCGGCCGAGCTGCTGCCACTGCAACAAAGGAAGGGAGCGAGGGGGGTGATGAGGCTTGGCCACCATTCTCCCAGCTGCTCTGGGTTTGAAGCTGAGCCACTTTGCTGGCTCCAGCACAGCACGAACAGGTGGCAGCAAGATTGGCACAGCCAGGAAAATCCATCTTGCGGAGGCCAGCGTGCAGCAGAGCGGGAGAGGAGCAGCCAGACGGAAGGGGGTGCAGAAGGAGAGGAGGGGAAGGGCTGCGGGGAGGGGACCCTGTCGTCCCCAGGCCTGGACATTCTCAGGGCAGCTCCTCCTGGTTTCCCCGACACATGTCACTGTATGCCCATGGAGCCATCTCTTGACCTGGAGGTCAAGAGACCTCCAGGACCCTCAGGGACCTCGGGCCAGCCAGGTCTCCTACTTGGGAGGGCCCACCGGCCACCTGCCTCCCCTTTTTCCCCTGCTGCCCCTGCCTTCCAGCCAGCCTTCTCTCCAGCTTGTGCCAGGTGAGTTTCCTGGCACAGGGAACGCTGGAGCACCTGGAGTGGAAGAAGCACCTGGAGCTCCCAGGTGGGCTCCCTGATCCAGGAGTAGCAGGTTGAAGTTTCTTGCCTGGCAGATCCGTCAGGATGGGCAGCCCCCGACACACACTGCGGTGCCTGGTGACTCGGCTGGGGGCTGCTTTGCTGAGCAGTGACCCAAATCATGACCACGTCATAAGATCTGCCACAGCCCATGAATGCTGTCCATGAGTGAGGTGCTGTTTTGCCGCTCAGCAATCGCAAGCCTGTGCATGGTGCTACCTGAACACCCAAATGAACTGGGTGGCTCTGGCATTCACTTGGTCCCAGCTTGGTAGATGTCTGTGAAAGATCTAGCCTGGGCCAAGCCCTGTTCCAGCTGTAAAAGACATACAGAAAAAAGGACAGGCAAGGTCCAGGCTCATGAATCTTACATGGTGGAGGGACAAGTCAAACCAATGAACAAGGTTATTTTATGTTTTATTTTATTTTATTTTATTTTGAGATGGAGTCTTGCTCTGTTGCCCAGGATGGAATGTAGTGATATGATTTCGGCTCACTGCAGCCTCCTGGGTTCAAGCAATTCTCCTGCCTCAGCCTCCCGAGTAGCTGGGATCACAGGCTCTTGCCACCATGCCCGGCCTATTTTTGCATTTTAGTAGAGATGGAGTTTTACCATGTTGCCCAGGCTGGTCTGGAACTCCTGACCTCAGGTGATCCACCCGCCTCAGCCTCCCAAAGCGGTGGGATTACAGGCGTGAGCCACCGCACCGGGCCATGGTCATTTTAGATAGTGATGGTACGTGTAGAAATACACAGTGATGAAAAAGTACCTGGAGAGGTGGCCTTCCAGATGGGGTGGCCAGAGAAAGCTTCTCTGAAGAGGTGGCATTTGGGCTGAGAATTTGGATATGAAGAGAAATAACTGAAGATTGGTTCAGGGTTGAGCTGGGGAATTGGCATTCCCTGGGCTGGGAAGGACTGGGGACTCCTGTGAAGTGAGGGAGGGGGCATAGGGAATATCTTCCTCCTCCTTTAAAAGTACAGCTTAAAGGAATTCCCACACTCCTCCTGCCTCTTGGGCTAGCCTAGCCCGGGGCCCCTCATTCTACCCAAGAGCCTGAGTGTTCACCCCTACCCCAGAGACACATTCACCCAGACCCGCTCTCCCATGCATTCTGAGTAAGCTGTATCCCTTCCTGAAGATGGACAGCACTTTACAAACTCCATATGCTCAGTTTTCTTTTATTATTTTAATTTCTAAATACTTGGGAAGGTTTCCAGAACTGGCTTCTGCTGTGATTCTGGTGCCAGCAAACACACTTTGCTCTGTCCCCCTCCTCCTCATCCCTTCCTTCATCCAAACCACAAAGACGTCTTCCAATTTGGAGGAGAACTGGGATTCAGGGAAAGAAATTCAGCCAGCCAGTGGGTGCCCCATGGGCCTGATCGAAGAACTGGCTGCCCCAGGAGGCAGTATGGGCCAGCAGGGAGGGACTGGCCTAGAAGGTGGGAAGCCCCAGGTCTGGAGGATGTGAGGGTGTCTGAAGATGTTGTCAAAAGGCTCCCGTACAGAACAAGAACTGCAGGCCTGGCCACACAGCCCACTCCACACAGCCACCCAGGCCTTTCCCCTTCCTGAGTCCCACAGGGTCTGACTCCCCACCCACTAGCACCCATGTCCTCCAGGGGAGCTGGCTCTCTTTCTGGCTCTCAGATGCCTTGAGGACTTTGCTTTACTCTTCCCTCTGCCTGGAATGTTCTCTCCACCCCCAAACCCTCACGAAGCTCGCCCTTTCTCTTCTAATGTTACCTATTCTGCAAAGCCTTCTTGGATCCCCGGTCTGAGCTGGCTTCCCTAAACATTCGTTATAGGACCTGTCGATGGCTGAAATCTCACGCCCTGCTTTCATGACATCTTCCTATAAGATCGGAGACCTTATCTGTCTTTGCTCTCTGCTGTACCGCTCAGTGACTGGAATAGTGCCTGGGGTGGAGTCATACATTCTCCTTGAATGAATGAATGAACAAATGAATGAGTTTTCCCAGTTTCCTGTTTATCTCCTCCTGACAGCTCCCATTTGTGGAAGAAAGATAGGGTTCTGGGTAACTCATAGTTAGGTATCTAGAGAAACAGGACAACATTTATTGACTGGCTGCCAAAAGCAGCCATGTGACCACGTTCAATGGGCTACCCCCATTTTAGTTAAAATAAAATGAAAACTCAAAAGAATAAGAACCTGCCCAGAATGAGGCAGCTTGAAAGCAGGGGAGCCACGATTCAGATTCCTGGCTTTGCTACCCCACCAGGCCGTAGATGGACCGCAGAGAGATGACCAATTTTCAAAGAATTGGAATAATAAAGTGCACTTAGCACCGTGCACTGTTGACTGTAAGTCAATGCCACTTTGATGACTCAGAAGGTGATGATTTCAGAGCCCCGAGGGGCACTGTTGCTGCTGAGTCCCGATCTCATGGAGCGGGGCCGCACCTGTGCACAGTGTGGGGCGCCGACAAAGCTGCGTGACCCCGCGCTGCACCCTGGGGGCTGCTTTCCAGGCTGCAACGCTTGTCTCCGCAGACCGTCCTCTGCTTTTTTGTCTGGAAGAAAGGAGGCTAGTGCCTTGATGTGGGGTTTCCTGGGGCGTGTAATCTTGACCAGCGGGAGTCTCCAAAGCCAGCCTTAACCAGGAGGGACGGCGACACCACTGGATCCTTTTGCATGGTGCCAGGATAGCTGTGAAGCCGCAGCCTCGCCTCCTCCCAGCTTGTGCTCACAGCCATGCTTTCAGAGCATGAGCCAGTGTTTGCGAGGCAGCGCCCATGACAGCCGCTGCCCTCCCTTCTCTGCCTCCCCATCCTTCAAATCACTCGCCACCATTGATCATACCATGCATTTGATTTATTTTGGTTATATCTCCCCCTACCCAGCCCCTGCTGGACTGTAAACTCCATAAAGGCAGGACTTTGCCTGCTGGGTTCCCTGCTGTCCCCGCCCCCAGAGCCATGGCTGCCACACCACAGGCACCCCATGTTTGTGCAATGACTATTTCCCCATCGCCAGGCATTCACATCCCACCTTCACAATTTTGGTCCTAACTGTGCCTCACTTGTGCTATTTAATATTTTTCTTTCCATCAACCCCCTTTAAAAAACTTAAAGAAATGAAATGTAAGAGGAAGCTTTTTTATAACTGCCATAAATGGAAAGCCAATATCACTTGCCATAAATAGAAGACAACTGTTAAAATAAATGCCACAAAAACAAAACAATGTGATGAAATCTGAGCAAGAGCTGGTTGCCGGTGGAAAGCGAGAAGGCTGGGGCCAGCTCTCCCTCTGTGCTCAACGAGGGAGGGCAAAGAGTCCTGAGAGCTGTTGAAGACAGGCTCCCACCAAACCCACACTTCAACCTTGATAGAGGCTCTTAGAGCTGAAGAAGGAGTCACTTTCTCAGCATGCAAGTGAGGCAATGTGACTTAACTCCATCCCTGGCACCTCCAAAGATCATCCCCCACACCATGGGTCTCACCCTATGCTTTGGGGAACACAGAATCTGGAAAGGTTTGTGGGGCTAGACCTGGAGGAACTGCTCCCCAAATGCACCTGGCACTGCTAGCCCCTAAGGTGCCTTTGTGCAAATTAGAGAAAGACCTCTCTCTAGGGGTCAGGGGGTGGCCCCGAGCAACAGGGCTGGGCGACCGGACACAGCCTGTGTGGGCAGAGAAAGGTGCTCTGTCCCCAGGGTCTTGTTTTCCTGCCAGGCTCCCAAGGCCCATGGATCCATGTCTCAGCTTCAGCTCTTACTCCAGGCTTGCTCAGGTTCTGGTCAGTTTTGTCTGAGCCTGTCTTCCTGAACTGGAAGCAGCTCTTGGCTGAGGGGCTGTCTTGCTCGTATGTGTGTCTTCCACCACGAGGCCGAGTGTCCTACATGTGACCGGCTTTCAGGAAACATTCGAGGACATGAATGGAACTGATGATTAATCAGACTTCAGCTAGCCAACATTTCCTCCTGTCCAGACAAATATAACCAAAAAATTCATCTTTGCTTTCAGCCTTAGCGACTTTTTTCTGAAGTCTTCCCAGCACCAGGTGGACAGATGGGTCTTTCTCAATTCCCACACCCTTTGAAAGAATTTTGTCTTCGGGATTCCTGAGCTCTCCTGCTTGATCCATTCTCCAGTTTAGGCCTCAGGGAGTTTCCATGAGAATGCTTTATGTTGCAAGTGGCAGGGAAACCCAAATCTAATTGGTTACATCCTGTGGAGTTTATTGAGTGGAGGTAGTGTTAGCATCGGGTGAGGCTTGGTCCAGCGCTCCAAAGATGTCACAAGGACCTTGTTCCTTCCCATCTCTCCTGTCTGACCTCTATGTTGTAAGTCTCATCCTCAGGCTCTTTGCAGAGCCTTCCCTCCTCCCACTTTGAGCAGTTCCAGGCTATCACTTCCTGGTAGCAAAATTCCAATTTTATATCACATCCTTCAAGGAAACAATGAAGGTTTCTCCCAATGGCTTCCATGGAAGACAGAAGAAACCTTGCTCTCCCAGAAACACTAGGAATATTCTTGCATCTGATGTGCTGATTGGGTTACTTGTCTATCTCTTAACCAATAGCCACAGCCAGGAGGAGGGAATACGCTGAGTGGCCAATCAGGGCCTGCTCCTGAAGGTGGGTGTGGAGTAAACTCATCAATCATGGGCTGAGAATGAAGAAGAGCCCTGAGAGGAATGCAGGTGAATGGTCCCAGAAGGAAGAGGGGATGGGTGCTGGAGGCAAACCATAGATTTCATGGCTTCGGAGGTGAGTCAAGAAAGCCAGCTATTGTGGAACTGGAATTTTGTAATAGTTTCTCTTCTTCCCCAGGGTACAGTCAGGTGGGATGACAGGCTGGGACCACTCTGAGAATCCAGGGGCTACTGGGTCTGAAAAGGACGAGGATGAGCCGGGTGTCCTCCGCCCAGCCCCCCACCATGGAGACATAGAAGGTTAGGACTGGAGGGACCCAGCAATCCTCAGCCAGGGGCTTAACAACGACGGTGGGCAGATTGCAGGATGTGCAGGAACCTTCCAAATCACTTGCCCAATTTGTGGGGTCCTCTGTGTACTTTTTTGGGCAGAGGACCAACAACTTAATGAAGTCTCAAAGGGGTCTCCAGCCTAAAAGGTTCACCAAGAGATGCTTGCTCAAGTTTGAACAAAGAGCTGCTAGCAGAATCCAGAAGACAGCTTGGATTCTCCAACTCCCTGCCCTGGCATGTCCAGGGGCTCTCAGCACCAACGCTCTCCTTGTGTGCAGGGTGCTCACACACCTCACCTTGTGTAATTCAGTCTTCTTCATGTGACGTAGGAGCTGCCTTCTCCATTGTGCAGATGGGAAAATTGAGGCTAAAGAGAATCTGTGGTTTGCTCAGGCTCACAAGTGTAGTGGGTTCAAATCCAGGTGTCTCTGTCGGTTTTATCTCCATTATTCCTTAGAGCCACTCAATGATGTGGGATCAGGAAACATTGTTCAACGTTCTCAAAGCTGCCCGTCTACAGCCTGAGCATGAGAAAATGGTCTGTAAAAGGGAGTCAGTTTTTGTCGTGCCTCTAAGGATGTCCACTCAGGGCTGACAGGCTTGGCTTCTGATCAGCTTGACTATCTCAGTGTGCTGTTTCACCTCTCAGAGCTTCAGGTCCCTCACCTAAATGGGACCAACAGTCCTTATCTTGCAAAGCTGTTTGAGGGTTCCCATGGGTCCTTGTTTGGATAACATGACGGGCATGGTCTGCGTGGTCAGGCCTGATGTGGGAGAGAGGTGGCTCTTTAGCCACCTGGATTCAAATCCCAGCCTCACCATGACCGTGCCACCTGGACCAAGTGACGTTCCCCTGGGCTACCATTTCCTTGTCTGCAGAATGGGGGTGTCCACAGCACCTGCTCAGTGGGGCTGGAGTGTGATCATGCATAGCACCTGGCACGGAGACTTTGCTCCCCAAATGTGGACCACGCGTCTCTTAGAGGTCGTCTGGTTGCACACGCAGGAACCCCACTCCTTCTTGGGTTGGGGATGATTTCCTCATGGCCCACAGAGGACATGGGTGGATCATTTAGAGCAACAGCATGGCTTGGGAAAGCGCAATGACATTTGGGGAGTGGCATCTCTGTGCCAGGTGTTTTGCATGTATTACCACACTCCAGCCCCTCGGCACCACCAAGCAGGTGCTGCGGACATCGGGTACGAGGAAATGGCAGCCCAAGGGTAAGTCACTTGGTCCAGTGGCATGGTATATTGATGAGGTTGAGATTTGAATCCAGGTCTGTCTAAGGCCAACGCTGTTACGTTTTCCCGTACGATGCTCGCTGTGAGCTGGAGGGCAAAGTGTCTGGCTGTGTGATGGGGACGCTCCGGACAGTGGCAAGGCTGGCCTGACCAGCCTGACCATCATTTAATTTAGACCTGTTCCTTGGTAGCTCCTTAGGGAGGTGCCAGGGGAAGAGGCCTGCACGGGGACACCCGGCCCAGCCTCATTGCTTCTCCCACCCAGCCTGCCACCTCTGGTGCAGGATTCAGTGGCCCCACTGCCCCTTGCAGGCCCAGCTGTCCTTTCGGCTCTGGCATGGAGTAGGGGGCTTCCTGATCCAATGGGCAAAGCTGCTGCCACCACACACTGCTCCGAAAGCCATAAAGCAGCTGAGGAAAAATGACGGTGGCTGAGGAAACGAGCCACGGAGGAAATTAACTCGTACCCAGGGAGCCACGTGGCTTTCTGCTGACAGAGAGGGCCGGCTGCCTCATAAAACTAAACACTTAAACTCTCCTCTTCACAATAATTACGGTGCCTTGAATGCCTCTTCCCACTGCCCCGGCCCAGCCTGGTTCCTCGCAAGGCACCAAGGGGGACCCACACGTGGGAGCCAGGGCTCCCTGGGGAAAGGAATGGGAGCCAGATCTGGCTGCCGGAGCCTAAGTGCCTTCGGTGGGGATGGCTGGTCAGGGAGCCAGAGGATGCTAGAGCCAACGGTGCCTTGGGGCCCGGCTGCTCCAGCCTCCTCATTTGACAGAGGAGGAACCTGGCAGCCCAGAGGGGGTTTGTGGCTAAGTGAAGGTCACCCAGCCAGATGGAGGCAGGACTGTACTGAAAGCAGCACCTTTCCCAGAGGGCAGTGGGGTCCATTTTCCTCCTGAATTGCTGCCCTCCCCATCTACATTTCCTGAGGGCCCGTGCCTGAGCCAGCCAGTGTGGAGCCCAAGAGAGAAGAAAAAGCACCTGGCCTTGGCCTCATTAGAAGGCGAGCCCCTGGGAGCCGGGTCAGTCTCTGCCCCCTGCATGCTGTGTCTTGGCCCCCGAGCAGGGCCAGACTCAGGTGGGCCCTTGGGCAATGGTTGACTCTTAAAAAGCCGGTTTGGGGGGCTTCGGAGCAGCAGCCCTGAATCCCCTATGAGAGAGTGAGTGTCCTGTTCACCCCCTGGCCATCTGGGGCAACCCCAGGAAGACACGGAAGCCGGTAGTAGCTTCCCAGGACAGTGGAGATGGCGTTTGCTAGAGGGGCAGGTGTCAGACTCCGAGCCTGGAGGGGCACCGCCGGTGAGGGGTCTGTCGCTCAGGTCCCAGACAGGGCTTCATCTTCTGAGCTGCAACAAACTGAGCTTCGGGCCCTTGACACCAGCTTCTTCCTCTGCCTGCCTGCAGGGGGGCCCATTGGCTCTGCAGCGGAGGACCACTGCCCTCTTCAACCCATAACCTGCTCCCCAGGCCCAAGTCCAGCCAGTCTCCTCCACTCCCATCCCCCACGCCTCCCTGGGACTCCTCCCCCAGCAGCAGCGTTCCTCTCGGCCTGGCACTCGCTGCCTTTTGTGCTTCCAGCCCCCTCAACCCCTCCCCAAGTAGGGGACAGCTGTTGTTTTTTCCTGCAGGCATCGTCCTGCTCAGTGGGATCCCCCTCCCCCTTGCTCAGTCCCTGAGCTTTGGAAGAAGCTGCTCACTCACTCAGATGGGTGGGCACATACCCTACGCCTGGCCAATCCATGGAGCCCATCAATCACCCTGCTTACCAAGAGTGGTTTGAAGCTGCTCAGGCAAAGTCAAATCAAGGCAAATCCTGGGACTGTAGTAAGAGGGCCCTAGCCTTCTGCTGGAATTGCCAAGCTGGGGGCGGTGAACCTGATGTTGCCAAAGACTGGAAAAGGCAGTTGACTCAGAGGAGGGCAGACCTCAGATGGGCCTTCAGCTTCCCAATGACTCGCTGGACGCCTGGATCCAGCCATGCCTGAAGTCATTGGCCAAGAATATTTATTTATTTATTTTGGGACAGGGACTCACTCTGTCTCCCAGGCTGGAGTGCAGTGGTTCGATCTCAGCTCACTGTAGCCTTGGCTTCCCAGGATCCTCCCACCTCAGCCTTCCTAGTAGATGGGACTTTACATGGACACCACCGTGTCCAGCTAACATTTGGATTTTTTTTTTTGTAAAGATGGGGTTCTGCTATGTTGCCCAGCCTGGTCCAAACTCCTTGAGCTCAAGCAATCTACCTGCCTTGGCCTCCCAGAGTGCGGGGATTACAGGTGTGAGCCACTGTGCCTGGCGCTATTATTTTTGTGATTATAATAATTATTTCAGTATTTCTATTTTGCCTCATCCAGTCTGAGTTTAATTACTGTCCTTCTCAACAAAAAGGTTCTAATGTGGCCAGATCTCCTGTTTAGGGACCCAGCACACAGGGTAATGGCTTCTCCCCAGTTCCTTCCCTCTAAGGAGGCCCAGAACTCACCTGGGCCTGAGTCTCTTGGCTCTGGTAATTGACTCCCTCTATAAGCAAAGGGCTGGATCTTTTTGCTGTGTTCAAACACTCTGCTGTCTATTGCTCTGGGGACATTGCATTAAGCAGAAGGGTCCAAATCACCTAGGCCAGGCCTCTGAAGGTCCATATCATGATTTTTCCCCAGACACTGGTTCCCAAGAAAGTGAGCAGGAATTGAGCCAATCGAGTCAGGTGTACGGTTTCGTGTTTTCAGTGGTGAATGTTGTTTGCACATACATTCCAATATTAGACGGCATATTGGGCTACTGAAAATGAAAAGGGCTGGGCGCCTGTAGTCCCAACAATTTGGAAGGCCCAGCAGTAGGCTGGCTTGAGCCCAGGAGTTTGAGACCAGCCTGGGCAACATGGTGAGACCCTGTCTCTACAAAAATAAAAGTTAAAAAGTTAGCTGGGCATAGTGGTGTGTGCCTATAGTCTCAGCTACTCAGAGGCTGAGGTGGGAGAATGGCTTGAGCCCAGGAGTTCAAGACTGCAAGGAGCTTGTACCACTGCACTCCAGCCTGGGCAACAGAGTGAGATCTTGTCTCAAAAAAAAAAAAGAAAAGAAAAGAAAAAGAAAATGAAAAGGGAAATGAGGAATGAGTATATGGTGGTCCCTGCCCTGTGGTGGCCTCAGCATCTGCCCTCCTCCTCCTGGGTACTTTTTCCCGGAAAAAGTTCACAGATTGGGACAGACACCTGGCCGAGGCTTGGCCACCCAGAGCATGCCATCCCTGACACAGTGGTGTCTGGGAGAACGCCCGTCCCTGGCCAGGCGAGAGGACTCCATTCTTGGATATTGATCCTATCTGTGAAGGATGAGGCCCTATCTTCTCTGTGGGGTTGCTTGACCTGTAGGATATAAACCTGGAGCTGCTGGGAACCTCCATGGCGAAAAAGCCTGTCAAAGAATGAAGCCCATGCATGGGAAATAGAGCAGCATATTGGGGAGCAGAGCGCCAGTAACAGCCCCACGCTGCAGTTCATACCCTTGAATTTCCCAGCTCCCTGTTTTCTTGAGCCTGTTTGAGTTGGGTTTTTGACTCTTGCAAACAAAAAAGTACTAATGTAGAAAAGGATTTGAAATTAGTCATTTTTTAAAAATGATGACATTTTACAGGATGCCAAAGTCGTTTATGACTGTTAGAGTACACAAGATTTTAAAAACAGGATGTAACAGACTATGAGAGAAGACGGGCCCCTCTGTGCAGGCCAGACTCTGAGAAGCTCGGGAAATAGGATGGTGCTCTCACCTTGCCTCGTTGGTACACACCGTAACTAAGGTGCTGGGATGGCTTCTAGCCACATTTGCAGGTGGCTGTCTTTGACTTTGTTGACTGGCTCAGGTTTCCCCTCCCTTTCCTGTCAGAGAGAAAAACAGGGGGCACCTTCAGTTAGTGGGAGCTGGGGGGCTGACCTGCCATCCTTCCCACCACCATGCCCAGGGAAGAAGGCAGTGGGGGCTTCCGGCAGAGCAGGGGCCATGCATCAGGCTCCCAAGCCATCGTTCCTGTACCTGAGGTCTCCAGGTACAGCGCCCAGGCTGCATCCTGTTCCACTCCGGGGAGCGCCATCCCTTATGCCATGATGGGAAGGTCCTCCCACCGAGCATTTAACACGGCTCTCTGCCTGTTACCAGCCCACTCAAGAACAGTAGGTTAACAAAGAATTCCAGCTGGAAGACCTGCTACCCAATACAAGAATTACTGTCAGGGCCCAAATTGTGGATAAATTGATTCTAGAGTTCTGTTTCCCTCTATTTCCCCTTTCCACACAAAGGAAACAAGAGACAGATGGCTTGAAAATTTCTCCAAGGGAAATTGCCAAAGATCCTTAACCTTCTACATTCCCCGCTCCCCCACCACCCACCCGCCTCTCTCATTCTTTCATTCTCTCTCTCTCCATCCTGCACCACTTAGACTCTAAGACCCTCGATGGCAACCCAGTGCCAAGTGAATTGAATCCAGAATTTCTGTCTGGATTGAAATGCTTTCTGGGCTCCATGCTCCCTGCATGGTTTTCCGGAGCTGGCCTTACTATTCCAGGCACTCCGCTGCTCATGGCTCCCTAAGCACGTCTGACAATTGCCTGTCAAGCTTGTGCTGCTCTGTCCCCTGGAATGCCCCCGTGGCCAACAGCCACCATTCATCCGTCTCCTAACACATGCCAGCCATGTCACTCCTCGCGTAGCCTGGGAGATGTGCTCATCCCTGCCCATTCTAGGAACAGCCAAACAAGCTCTCAGGGAGGTCAGGCGAGTCGCCCAAGGTCACATAATAATAGGAAGAGGGTCAAGAGTCCAAACCCCGTGTCTGGCTCCAAGCCCACACCCCTTCCCAGCTCCAGGATCCCTGTTCCCCTTCCTGCTCGTGGAGACACTGTGGACGCCACACACAGAGCCCTCTGTCCTGAAGCATGCCTGTGCCTCCCCATAGAAGCTGATGAGCAGCTTTTTTTACGATCACACCCCATGTACCAGGCGGGTTTCTGGCAGGAGATGGAAGGCTGCTCAGCTGGGATTTGAGGAGAGCTTAATGAAGGGTCTAATTACATAGGTGCAGGCAGGATTATAAGAGAAACCACAGAGGTGTGGAAGAACCAGGGACAAGCCACCCAGAACGCCGCTGTGACCTTGGCTGGAAGGAGAAGAGCACTCAGATGACACAGCTGCTGTTAGAACCGCCACCCAGGCAGGGACAGAGCAGGGAAGAAATGCCCCAGCCCCTCTTCCGCCTTTCGGTTTCCCGTGGGAGCCACCCATTGGCTGGCCCCAACTGTAAGCCACAGCACCAGGGAGCCTGGTTTGCAGGCAAGGAAGGTCAGCCTTCCAGGCTCAGAGCCAGACAGGGAAGGGCTGGGGGGCACCGAGTGGGGAGGGTACTGTGTTTGCGTCCACTTGCTTCTGTAATAATATCACAAACTCGGTGGCTTAGAAAAGCACATGTTTATTTATTTATTTTTTTGAGATGGAGTTTCGCTCTTGTTACCCAGGCTGGAATGCAATGGCGCGATCTCGGCTCACCGCAACCTCCGCCTCCTGGGTTCCAGCAATTCTCCTGCCTCAGCCTCCCGAGTAGCTGGGACTGCAGGCACGTGCCACCATGCCCAGCTAATTTTTGTATTTTTAGTAGAGACGGGGTTTCACCATGTTGACCAGGATGGTCTCGATCTCTTGACCTCGTGATCCACCCGCCTCG
>PVKV010037498.1:0-14752 GCA_004027835.1 Alouatta palliata
GGACAGGTTTCCACTGAAGGAGAAGGAGCCCGGTAAATCTTGGCACTTCCTGAGGAAGTTGGAGCTCTGTGGGATTCCCCACAAGCAAACCCAATGCTAGGATCAAGATGCCAAAAGGAGAAATAAGAGTGCTGGAAGGGCAAAGCAAAACAAAGCAAATCCGACATGGTTTCACTTCCCAAATTCTACTAGACTTTAAATTCGACCTACACTGGAAGCTCACAAACAGAAATGAGGATCATAGGTCTAAAATAAATTCAACAAATTAAATTCTGATGCTGAATAAAACTGCCACATGCCTTTCTGGGGAGCCTTCAAAGTACTCCTGTAAAAGGTGGCAATAAAGGCATGCCTTTGTCAAAGGCAAATCTTTGTCCTCTGTTCTCCCCTAACAATGTTAAATCACAGACGAGTGAATAGAGAATTAATGAAACCACTCTTGGGCCGGGGAAGAGGGTCCCAGGAGCTATTCCACTTGAGTTTAGAACAGTAAAGAACATCAATAAAAATATGTGCATTTCACAATTAAAGAATGTCATTCCCCCTCCAAAAAAAAATTCACTTGGATTGTGAATGAGTAGGTATAAATTGATAGAGAATGGCATTTTATATAGGGAAAATACTTAATTTTGCTAGAATTATAGATTTGTGTAGAATCATTTCAGATGGGCCGAGGGGGAAAAAAAGTTACCCTACACAGAAATCCAGGTGCCTTCAGGGTTTGACCCTTCTGGAGGCTCTGAGGGAGGATCATTTCCTTACTTCCTCCTAGCTTCTGGTGGTTGCCTGTGATGCTTGGTACTGCCTGACTTGTAGCTGTGTCTCTCCAGCCTCTGCCTCATTGCCACATAGCTGTCTTCACTGTGTCTGTGTCCCTGTGTCTTCATATTGTCCTCTTATGAGGACACCAGTTTTACTGGATTTAGATCCCTTCCTAATCCACATGATTTTATCTTAATGTAATTAAGTCTGCAAAGCTTCTCTTTCCAAATGCCACGTTCAAAAGAAGATAGTATTTAATCCATTAGACTATAATAAACTTAAAAATATAAAAATCTCATGTGTCCTAAGTGAATTAGCCAGTTAAGTGAAATAGATCAGGAATAAATTTAGATCTGTTTGGTTCTATACATAGTTTTTATGCTGCTTCACCTTGATAGTATATAGTTGTATACATATTCTAAGCTTTATAGAGGGCTCAAGGCTATTAGAGCTCTTTATTTCTAATACCCAAATCTCAACCCAGACACACATACAACCATCTTTAATTTTATGGCCAAATTTCCAATGTGGATAGAGACATGAAAATAGCATGTTTGACATTTGTGAAGCACAGGAAGAGAATATAGAGTATCTAGTTTGACAGACTGCATGTGAGCTTGAAGTTTACAAGGGCATTGTCTCCTTTTCTCTCTTCTTTTAATTAAATTTTATGCAACATGATTTAGAGGGTAATTCCACCATGACACTTTACAGGAATGGTTCTCTAAGTCTGGTCTCTGAACCAGGAATATCAGTATCCCTTTTTGACCTTGCTAGAAATCCAAGTTATGATGCCTACCAATCTGTGTTTTAAAAAGCATTTCAGGTGATTGTGATGGACACTAATGTTTGAGAACTACTGCTCAAAAAAGGATTTGCTTTTCTTTTACTCTTGAACATTTGTTAAAAGAGCAAGAGAAGTCCTTGGTGTCTCACCTGGCCCAATTATATACATCAGGGGCAGAGAACAGAAACACATTCATTCTTGGGACTTAGTGACTAGTATTAAAGTTCATATTCTTGCTTTGTCTCTTTAAAATATACTCTGCCACACCCTGGTTAGGTTATGGTGCTCCTTTAGGGAGTGGTTGTGTTGCGAGATCATAGGAACCTTATATATTCTATCCCACACACATTTAATTTCAGTTTCTACCTCATAGTACACATATTTGGGTACAAGACTTATCTCTCTTTTATGAAAATAAACACTTTCAGGGCAAGCATATTACATTGTTATTTTTTTATCCTTCTATAATATCTAAAAATAATATTTTTTTCTTCCGCATGGTAGCTACTCAGGACATTATTTTAGGGGGAGAAAAGTGAATTAAATATATGGTCTTAGAAAAAAATAATTTCACAAAAGCAATTTTGTGTCCCATGTATTTAATCATAATGGCATTTTGCAGTATTTATCTGTACATTTCAAAGCTAATGCCTTTCATTGGAAACAAAACAAAATTATCTACTAAACACATTTCCATAGCGGGGGAAAAGCCTTTTAGAGCAACATGAATCAAAATGTCCTTTTGAATGCAAAGTACAGTGACAGTAATAATTGAAGTTTCTAGAAGCAAGTAGCCATAATGAGCTCCTGCCATAGCTGTCATATCCTCACTTATTAAGCACAGAGGAGCTGTTCGCTGCTGTGGATAAAAAGAGCTAGACTCCTTGATCATTTGCTTAACTCCACTTTAGATAAAGTCTTTAGAAAAATAAGCTTCCATTAAGGAGAATTTCTTAAAACCATTTAACCTGTCCTGCCTTCCATTTAATGTTTAAGATGTCAAATGAATGTGCCTCTTTAGGGTTCTCTCTTGCTAATTTATCTCTATCTTTCACAGAATATATTCCTCTTAAATCTCAGAAAAAAAGGATGCTGCATTCCTCCTCCATCATATACTTTAAAATTATTCTTTTTGCTTCTCTACCTTAAAATATATATACATGTTTCTAGTCTCATTATAATTGTATTGATCTTATTTCATACTTTACAATAAGAAATTCTTTCAAAACCTTGTTATTACCTTTGTATAGACCTTGACATATTTTGGAAATATTTGGAATATTGTATTAGTCTGTTCTTACATTGCTACTAAAGACATACCTGAGACTAGATAATTTATAAAGAAAGAGATTTAATTGACTCACAGTTCCACCTAGGTGGTGTGGCATCAGGAAACTTATAGTCATGGCAGAAGAGGAAGCAAACACATTCTTCCTCACATGGCAGCAGCAAGGAGAAGTACAGAGTGAAGTGGGAGTGAAGCTCCTTATAAAACCATCAGATCTCATGAGACTTGCTCACTATCAGAAGAACAACATGGAGGTATCCACCCCCCATGATTCAATTACCTCCCACCAGGTCCTTCCATGACACATGGGAATTATGGAAACTACAATGCAAAATGAGATTTGGGTGGGAACACAGCCATATCAAATATTATATCCACAAAGATAGAATTTAGAATTTTATTGCATTTTTCATTGATTACCAGACTAGAAAGTACACACTTGCTAATATTTAAAAAATTGAATAAATTAATTTTATGATAGGTAAACTTTAATTTGAAAAAAAGGTGCCCAAGGGATAAAATATTCTGGAACTATTGTGTAGTGGGGAAGAGGATAGCACTGTGTTGGAGTCTGAATGAGACAATACTAAACATCAGCTGAGTGGAGAGAAAGCGGCCCAGTAATTATACAGAGTGTCTCTAAATACATAGATATGGATGAGGATATGTGAATAATTTATTATACATTTAGTCAACTTTTGGTTAATAATTTGAAAATTATATGGCATTATGGAATTTAAAATTATTATAAAACAATAATAGGCAACATCAGTATATGATGATAGAAAGCACCACAACAAACCCATTTGCTACTGTCTCTGTAGAGGGCAGTTTTTGTCCTTACAAGCAGAGTAAGTAGTTTAAGATGACTAGTTATCTATAATTTACATTTATGTAAAGTTTTTTTTCACTTTTAGATGTCATCCAATTCTTTAGGTCATCAACTGAGTGTAATGTAATTTATCTATAGCTGAACTGGAGTACAATCATCTTAAAGAAGTAAAAATGACTTCTTAGCATAAGAAGATGCTTATCCTCTTACATGTCTACTAAATATAGGTGCAGCCAGAGTTAAGAATGCCCTGATTAAAAGGATCACATACATATAAATTAGTCCATTCAACTCTCTTCACTTTCCCTCAGTCCAGCCAAACCGGTGATTTCCTTTACATTCCCTCTCACCTCATTTCCTACTCTGCAAGTTAATCATCAGAGGAGTTCTTCCAGAACCACAGTTTCTAAAGGATAGAGCAGACAACTGTCTGAAGCAATGATTTAACTACCACTTTTCTTCATTTTCAGATGATTGATTATTCCCTCATTTTATTTCTTCTCCTCATCATAAATTTTGTCAACCTTTCACTTAAAAAACATTGTGTTCTCACTCCATCTTTTATCTTGCTTCACAAAAATATTTTCTTTTGGTCTTCTCTTTTTATTCCACATATGGGCCAAAGTTTACCAAATTATGACTACATATATGAAACTTGCTATGGATCTATCTGAATTGATCAAATTAAAGTATAGATTTTGGAAGGAAATTCTATTTAATAAAGACCTGTTGCCATCAACTGATAAAGTCCTGAATGGATCACAGAACTCTTTTTCAAAATCAGCCTATTTTGTATTTGCTCCATCATAATCTAAATGACGTAGACCCTCCTGGAGCTACAATCCGTAATATTAAAATATACTTGATTGTTCGCATTATTAAATTATCTGAATTTTATTGTAATATTGTTTCCATTATTTTTTAATAAATGCATATTATTTCACATTTAATACTAGTGGAAAACGTTATGTTGACCTAACTTGGAAAGCATAACATTCTTTATTGCTCTCATAAGAAAACAATCCCAGTTTAGGCAAATGAGTTATAAATGGAATATAAGAGCATTAGCAAATGACTCCTACAGAGAAATATTTGCTGAGTCAGAATTACTACTTAGAAACTTGCTTTTGTAAGAAATACTTGTATTCATAGTCATAAGGTTTTCTAAGGTATATTTGTAAGCAGCTTAGGAATGAAAAAGGAGAGGAGTGAAATTGTAGCTTTGGAGTAAAGCTGAGCTAATAGTCAATTTGGCAACTTGGAATAGGCAGTGGATCCCAACATGTATCAAGCATCAGAATCACCGTAAGATTGGTTAATACACAAATACGGAGCGCCTGCCCATAGAATTTAGGGTGTATGCGAATTTGCACTGCTAACAAGTTGCCAGCTGATGCTGATGCTAATGCTAATGATCATGGGACCATAGTTTGAGAACCATGGGGTAGAAATTGAATATTTTCTAGTCTTACATGGACCATAAAAGTCAAGTGAATTGCATTTATTTCGAAAAGCCAAATATACTTTAATAGCATACTAATCTTTAATTTGTTAAGATGTCACTGACAGAGTATAATTACATGTTTTATATTTATTATGTAGAAGTTTGTTTCGGCATATTGAAAACTTTCATTTGAGATTTAATTGACCCATAGCATGTTTTCATAAGAAAATTCAAATCTCCAACATTTCCAAATTGCTGGACTTATATACCTTTGGACTACTAAGGGGCTAAACATTTTTCTCTGGATTTAGGGGTAGCAACCTGTTTTTGGAAGTCCTTTCTTAAAAAATAATTTTGGCTTTTACTTCTTAGTAGAAGTACTCTGTTGGTATACAGAGAGGAAGGAGGTACATTTTTATGGCGTAAGTAGAGAGTATATATGTAGATTATAACTTCATTATCTTAGCTAAAATATGCTGGGTGGTAGCAGATTTTAGCAGAATACTTAATTATGGCAGTGATTTGGGAAGTCAAACTATTTTCTTCAACCTACAGAGGACTGGGCTCAATGAAAATCTTATCACAATGAAACCAATTTCAGTGATCAGGTTTTTTTTCTTTTCTTTTCCTTTTTTAGAACAAAACTAAAGAAAAAATTACACCGCTCTACTCCTCCATGCAGGGAACAAAGGAATAACAGAGGAATAGGGACATTCTTATACATTTTTAAAATTCCTTAATTGGCTCCCAGTTTATTTATTTGTGTTCTCTCTGTCATTATGCTCTCTACATATGCTCTTCCTTCTTATTTCCTTATCTATTTGTTTTCTTCAGGACTCAGCCTATGCTAACTTTCTCAGGGAAGCATCTCTAACCTCTAGTAAAAGTGAGTTCTCCTTCTTACACTCCACAAATATGTATATGTATTCTGTGTGTGTATGTGTGTGTGTGTGTAGCACACTATATTATCTCCTTCACAACACTTGCATTCTGATGCTGTTTAACTATTTGTTTAACCTCTCATCTTTCTATTTAGGTTATAAGCTCGTGAATGCAGACTACTTTGGTCAGTACTATATCCTTGTATTTAACAAAGTAAATGTTATGTTGGTTAATATGTGCTGGACACACAGTAGATATTAATTACACATCTTTATAGGTTGAAATTTATTTTGATACTAAGTATGCAACTATTTTAGATGTAAATATCTTAACTGCATTGTATATAAAGGGGAATATTTCATCATAAAATAAATCAGATCAGCCAATCAGTTCATTTGGAGAAGGTTTGATAATAGTACTAAAGAATGGCTCACTTTTAGAGACTTGTATCTTAAGTTAACCAAGAATATATTCTACATTATAATGTTTTCAAGCTAAGAGAGAACTCAGTGGCATGAATAGTTTCTGATGTTGACAAGTATGGGTCTGAATTCCAACTTTTCTATTCAACTAAATTAGGCAAGTAATTTGAACTCTAAGAACTTTGTTTTTTTCATATGTAAAACGTGATTAATGTTACCAAATTTGCAAAATTGTGAATATTAGAAAAAAATTCATGAAAAAAATTTTTACACAATTAATGAGTTTTTACCCATACCAATTCAAGTCATGAATCATAAAAAAGTCATCAACAAAATAACTTTTTAAAAAATTCTTTAGTTAATTTAGCAAAATGATATTTATTCTGTTTATTCTACATGACAATCAGTAGTAGTCCAATTTGCCTAATAATTGCCTCTGACTTTTAGGATATACAGTCTGTCTTCACCTAAAGTTTATGTGTGACATGAAATGACTTCTTCCAACTTGAGTTTTAGCAATAATATTGTAATTGTCTTTGAAGAAGCATTAAATGACATTATAAAATTATGTTACCTGAAATGAATAAGTAATATTACCAGGCAAAGCTTCTGTGTGACTCCCTTAAATCAATCTATTAATTTACATGGTTTTAAGAATTAATTAATACGGGAGCTGCAGCAAATACATCGTAGTAGGAAGTATTTTTTTTTGGTCTTAAAATAGTTTTATTATTTTTAGTAGCATTTTAAATATAAAACTGACCATTCCAATTCTGAATGAACATGGTGGGCTGAATGCATATTAATCAATTTGATTTTTTTTCTTTCCAGGAAGCCTAGTAAAAGTTATTTTGTTTTTATTGTTTCAGTTTTAAGAAAAGAGAATGCCAAAGCAGGGAAGAAAGAAAGTAATCAACAGCAGCAGAGCTTTGGAAACGGGATAGAAGATGCATAACTGATCGTTTACTTGGCTGAATACTAAATGCCTTTTTAGTTCACATTTTAGTTTAGTTGACTTTTTAGTTGTTTTGACATTAATGACTTTTTCATATTGTGAAAAGATTTGGAAACTAGGACCAAATGTATTTAAAAGGCAAAAAACTCAAAAGTCGCAGGAACTGGTGACAACTATCCCCTCTGTAAAATGAAGGTAAAGAGGTGTGACTTGAATAAGGAGGAACAGGGGCACATCTCTTGGCAGAGTTAGACCCCCACATCTCCAGCCTTTTACCAACTTCTAGGGATTTCCTTCTGCCCTTGTTCTAAAGTTTAGAGAGAGATTTGCTAGAAAGGTTCTCTGAACTGGGAGATTCTAGCCATCTTTGAAGGTGTCAGTACCCAACTGAAAATGGTGAGATTAAGGACCATGATTCTTACCCTGAGCTGCCCACTCACCATTCTGTTCATGTCGCTTTCAGAGTGCCAGTGGCATCACCCAGAAGACTCTAATATTGAAGGTTCTCAAAGAGATGGCCCAGGTTAGGTTTGAGATGTTTATTTGATCTTCAAATTGAAATGTAAAGTAGGAATTGGATATTATAGTCTGGGAATCCAGAGATGTGCAGGACAAAAATAACAATTTAGGAGTCATTTGTGTAATAACTAGAAAAAAAATTATAGAGTTCCCAGAAAACATGACCAGTTGGATATCAAGACTAAAAATATTAAGAAGGAAAATATGAGCAACAGCATCATTCACTGTTGGGTTGAAAGGTCAAGCAAGAAGGACTGAGGCCTGACTAAGGGTTGTGAAGACAGGGAAAACACTGGTGGCCTTGGAGAGACATGGGAGGTAATTTGGAAACAGTGGACAAAAACTATTTTGAGGTGTTTTTCTGTAAAGGGAAACAGAGCAATATGATTGTTGTTGGAAAAAGAAGTGGAGATTGTGGTTATGGTTATTATTTTTATTATTATTTAGGGAGGCCTGACAACTTGTTTGTTGGCTTAAGGGAAAGCTAAACTAAAGATGAATGAGAGAGAAAAGGTTACTGCTAAGAATTATCCTTGACTATGTGAGACAGAAACAGAATATATGAAGGGAGGTTGACTTTCACTAGATTTACTCCGGATTTATTCAGAATAATAGGAAAAATATCAAATATAAGTATAACAATATTGAGTTATTTTGGTACACTTATACGTTTTTCCTAGCACAATTTCCATAAGTAATAAAAATGTCAAATATAAGTGTATCACTTTGAGTGTAAGAGCCTGTGAAATCCTCAATTTTTCATTTTTAATGCGTTAGGACTATTTGGAAAAAATTTTGGTGGCTGGGACTGTAGTTGTTTTGACATTAATGTTGATGATGCGTCAGGTACAGGCATGAAAGTGACAGTTAAGGAGGACTACTGCCAAATAACATAGATTCCAAGATTTGGAAAGACCACACAGTTATACACTGAAATAATTAAGAATGTAAAAGTTGTGTCAGAGAGAAATAGAATTAGCATGGAGATAAGATTTCAAAGAATAAGGAGGAGTAAACCACAGTCCGTGCCACTGGCAACAAGAAAAGATTGACCCATGAAATGAGAGTCCAAGCTGAAGGTGGAGAGGGAAGCCTCTAGAAAAACCAGTGGAGAACAAAGAAATCACATCCTTCACTTGCAAGCCTAAATGTATGAGGAGTGAGGGAGGAACGCACAGGCACCCCTGAGAAGCCTGTTGGAGAATCAGCATCCTTGGGGGAGATTCGAGTTTCAGTTGGAGCACATAGGTAGGGACCATTAGACAAGTTGTTACAATGAAAACACTGTGTTTGACTTCTCAGTAGTTGTTCACACTTACACATTGTAGAAAAAGTTCTTAACTTACATTCATATTTAGAGAAAATTAAATGTCTGAGTAATTTGAAGGAAAATAAAATTTTGGATTTTCAAGAGATACATTATAACTACATGATATGGATATTTAAGAATACCTTGAAGGCATAGGACTTTGTTTCCATATAAATATGTATTACATAGTTTATACTTCTCATTTTTCATATATATGCAACATGCCTAGTACATCACACACTCTGAATATTTTTATATGCATGTTTATCTGATTGTGTGGCAACGTACTCTATTCAATCAGTGACTCACCTATTAGGAAATTTTATATTGTTAAGGAAGTTCACAGTCTCCCATTCCTTAAAGTAATTTAAAACAAGTCTACTTGAGGCATTTCTGACTTGATTATTATAAGTTCAATAACTTCCTTTTCTATTATTCCTCGTTATGACTAAAATTTATTGTGAGGTGATTCAAAGTGTTAAGACCCCGCAGCTATGTTTGAATGAGAGCAATAGTTACATAGAGAAAGAACTTTCTTCCACTCACATTGCCAGTTCTAAGCAACTGCTGCAGTCATCACAACATCATTGCTTTTAAATGTATGTGCCATATGAAACAGAATACCCACATGCTATCACGTGTGACTTTGTCTTTTAAAATGCTAATCAGACACAGAACAAACCTTGGCAATCTAAAACTCATGGAGATGGAATTCGATTTCTGTGAAATAGCTAAACATTAATCAATGACAGCATAGTATTCCTAGATACCAGCATGTTTGACGATAAATAGAATCATAAACGTGAGCACAAAATATTTATCTTAAACTCTTGTGAAGTCTTGAAACTACTATTTCCTTCTAACTGCGACCATCTGGTTGTCAATTTAATAGGTCGCTTTCTTTGTGCCTTTAGTTTTTGCCTAGGGAGCAGAATTTTACTATTATTATCTTAATGAGGAAGAATTGTCCTAATTCTGCTCTAATCACTTTATAGATTAAAAATACAGACACTCAACATTGGAAAAAAAATTAAATTAGCAAGAGAAGTTGAGACAAGTATATTTCAAGACAGTCAATTGAATCTAAAATTGCAGTTACTATCTCTATTGTGTATGTTTCCAAAACTTAGTATATGTAAATATGTGAAATTTGTGCAAAAAATGAAAAATAAACTAATATGTGTTTTTTAATGTCTTAAAGAAAATACTTTGAAAACTATAGAAAAATAGAAATTATATGTTAAAGAGTAAGGATGATTCTTCACTGCTATCAAACTTCTAGTCTTTTTATGACCTATCTTTTAAGTTACTGACAAAAGTCTAATCTTTTTCCTAACTGGAGTGATTACACAGTCATCACTGGTCTCTAACTGTCCCAGAGCACTCTACTGAGGTTACTTAAGTTAACCTTTGCTGGAGTAAGTTTGGTTAATATGCTATCTCCAGAGAACCCCCAGCAAATGTTAAGTGTTTTATTGAAGTTTGCCAGGAATGTTATATCACATGCTAACATATTTCCCTGGCTTATATGAGTATTATTCAAACTTCAGTTGTTAAGTAAACAGAACCTTATTAAATTTTCAAAGAAGATTTAATAAACAGAATATTTGAAAAAATGTATTTTTACATAACAGAACCAGAAGTATACCAATTTAATTAAGGGAAGAGGACACTATTCACATTAGTTCTGTTTCCCTTATCCAATAGCATCCCAGAGGCACTTTAACCAAACCCTGGAGAGAGATGAAATAAGGTTTGAAAACTACTAGACTACATATTTGGATTAGACAGCTATTGCTTAGAAAAGACAGACTCTTTTCAAAGAGTAATGTATGAATGAACTGTCTAGAGATATTAAAGATACAAAAGTATATTAGTTTAGGTTATTGTTAGACAGTGGGCCTAAGGGTGTTGATGTCTAGGTAGCCCTAATGAAATGCTCCCAGGATATTTGTAAGAACCATGCCTGTAGTTAAGGAGACTAAGAGAGCAACCGGCTACTCTTAAAGCTTGCTTTAAAGCCAATCCCTTCTCCTCCTGCCCATTCTCACCTCAACTTCACACAGGCAGGCCATTCTAAATGGAGCCCTGATCAATTGAAAAGTACCACGAAAGAGTGTTCAGCTATGAAAATGTAATCATCAGGAGATAAGCCACGTAATCTTGAGATTATAGTGAGAATGGATAAAACTGCTTTAACAAAGGGAACACATTCAGCAGAAAATGTGCAATATGAAAATGATTTTAATATAGTGTGTATGATTTTACAGAAAAGTATTTGGTAGTAATAAATAAAACATCTAAACTTTTTTTCTTAAATTAAAATTCTAGATAGAAATACATGCAGTGTCAGTTTTTATTGAGGTTCAGTTCAACTTAGCCTCAATGTGGACATACTCAAAAACCTATTTGTTGAATGTAGCCAGGAATCCATTGCATGGATTTAGTACTTGGTCTGTAGAGATTGTCATCTTCACAGTTACTCCTTTAGCATTAACATGCTATGGTTTGACAACTGTGCTGTATATGACTATACAAGATGAGTCCTGGAGACTTAAGCAATCCTATTGGTGGTCCACCCACTTTATGCAACGATTTCACAGGATTTCCATATGCATCTTTTCTGTGAATGCACTAATCTGAATTCCATGGTGTGCAAGGGTACATCCTCTAATATAACTTCTCCAACTTTAGCATTCAAAATTAACCACCTGAGGGCTAAGCGCTGATGGCTTGTGAATGCACAGAGTGGTGGCTCCAGTCTCAAAGGTTCAACTTCAATAAGATGAAGCAGGACTCAAGAATTTCAAACAATGTCCAGATAATGGTGCTGCTGCTGGTGTGTGGACCACATTCTGAGTAGCCCTAAACTAGAGGAATCCTCTGGTCATCCCTCATCTAGGATGATGCATGAAAGCAGGACAGGGTTTTCTGCAGTTCATAAAAACATTTTATTTGGTTTCTTCTGTCTCCACCCCTGCAGTATATTATTTTATTCTCTTTGCACACCAAGAACTTAGCATCATCCTCTTGTATTTCGGATTTTGTTTCCTATTTACTCAGTTTAATCTTCTCAGATGAGTTTGAAAAACAAAAGTTCTTTACCTGTTAATGAATGAGGAGTTTTAAGGATCCTTGGAAATATTTTCCTGAGCTCTTGTTTCTGGAACAGGTGTAGGAAAAGTATATGTTAACACTGCTTAAAATTTTTTTTTTTGATAAGTCAAATTCTGGATGTAGAAAATAGAGAACAAGAATCGGAGGCAGACACATTTTTCAAAATTAAAAAAAATTGTTTTTAAATTCAAACTATATATAAAAATAATCTAAAACAGAGCACATTAAAGAGACCAGGGAAAGGGTAAAGCCATGTTATAAATATAAAATACTTTATAAGAGGTGTTTGTAGAATCAATTATTTTTGAAAAAAATGGGTCAGTTAATAGAAAAAAGCATGAAAAGAATGAATAAATACAAATGTGCAATAGAATAAAAAATAAAATTATATAGAAATTAAATCTAGGTTAGGCAAAGATTGTGTATAACAACTAATTTTATAGAGGAGAACACAATGAAAATTTATCATGATCTAAGAATGGCTACTGTGTATAGAGAAAAAAGTAATAATACAAAATTATGAACACAGAGCAGTATTTTTCATTCTTCTTATGAAGGCTGATTGAGTTCCTAATATTCAAGAAAACCTTCTGAAAATAAAAGACTATCTTACACATCTAGACAGAGCACATATAGTCCTTGAAACTGTGGAGAAAAGTGAGACTGGCCTTACTTCTCATAACACTAGATGCCAGAAGATAGTAAAAAAGTAATTTTCAAATTTTAGAGACACATGCATATGTTTAACATTTTCTACCTACCCAGGATATTATACAAGTTAAAAGGAGCAGAAAGATGTCCATAGGCACACAAGCACTGAGGAATTACAACATTCACTACTTGAAAAATTTAATTGAATCCTTGTTCCAGGAATCAGTAGAGATAAAATAAAAACTAGTAAGTAAAGTTGTCATTAAAGAGCCTGCTACTCTTTTAAACAATATTTTCTCTAAACAATTATGGCAGTTATATTAGATCAAGTCCTAAACTCTATTAAGTCAACGATAGTGAGTATGTGTTTTGAAAATTATACTACCAACCAGCCAGTTATATCCATGAAAATGCACTAAAGATTATAAAGCAGAGAACATACTTAAACAACTATATTTATTCCTGTGAAAATCCACAAAAGAATCATAAGAAAAGCAGTTATATTTTGTTTTCCTCAGAACCTATGAGACATTATTTAAGTAAATTATCACTTTGACCTACACCAGTCAATACAAAGTTCTTAATTAAAACCAGAAAAGTTCTAACCAAGACACATTAATATTAGACTCTATAAGGGCTTGAAAATTAACATCTTACTTCTATTTTTGTTTTCAATTTTAAATCCATAGTTTGCAAAGATGGCCGCAGTTATTTTCTACCTCATACCCATGGCTTGTTATGATGTGACTTTGCAGTTCTTTTGTTCAGTAAGCAGAAGCCATTATTTTACTCCTTACCTCTAGATGGGCCTTGTGACTTTGGGCAACAGAACTCATCAGAAAGTGACCTCATGCCAGTTGTATGCCCTGGCTTCAGGAGGCCTTGAGTACTCTGCCTGTTCCTTCAGAACCTTCTGAGCCACTAATTAACAAGCCCCAACCTCTCCAGCAGGAAGATGAGGCATGATACAGAGGAGAGGCAAACCATCCCAGAGAGACCACCCTAGGCCAACCAGTCCAGGTGACAGGAGATTGACCTTGACCGTGTGTAAGCTCAGCCAAGGTCAGCCAAACCTAGCACAGGTCAGAAAAAATATTTACCAATGTTCAGCACAAATTTCCAACCAACAGAAATATGAATTAAATAAATGACTGTTCTTTAAACCATCTTGATTTTGAGATGCTTACACAACTGACAGCTGATTTCACTGCCATCTGGCTACTTGCCAGGTTTAAACATCACAATTATGTCTGCATATGCACATTTTACTAACTTTTTGGATGGGCCTTTGCTCATGGGATTCTTTCTAAACACAGCTGAATTATCTTTTTATTATGTTTTCTCCATCCAATTTCTAATTCTTTAAAATAAACAATCTGTGTGGCTTTCTGTGACCCCAGGTTACAAAAACGTATGAGGTTTTGTCTAGAAATATGAAGGAGAAGAAGAAACAACAACAACAAAAAAAAAAACAGAATAAGAAGAAATCTTCTAGTAGAGAAATACACACACACACACACACACACACACACACACACACACACACACACACACACACACTTCAATACATGAAATATCCCAAGGGATAGAACAGAAGCCGTTGGTTTCAGCAGAATGAGCTAGAGGCAAGCGACTGCACGGGTTCAGAAAACTGGGCAGGCTAAATTGTGAAGTGGCCTGTAAACCATAGTAAACTTTTTGGTATTTGTTTCTTTTTTTTTTTTTTTTTTAAATATATATACTTTTTACTGCATTTTAGGTTTGGGGGTACATGTGAAGAACAT
>PVKV010037499.1:0-14750 GCA_004027835.1 Alouatta palliata
GAAGTGGCATGATCTCAGCTCACTACAACCTCCACCTCCTGGGTTCAAGTGATTCTCCTGCCTCAGCCTCGTGAGTAGTTGGGATTATAGGCACTCACCACCACACATAGTTAATTTTTGCATTTTTAGTAGATACAGTGTTTTGCCATGTTGGCCAGGCTGGTCTTGAACTCCTGACCTCAGGTGATCCATCTGCCTCAGCCTCCCAAAATGCTAGGATTACAGGCATGAGCCGCCATGCCTGGCCAATCTGATGGTTTTATAAGACGTTTTACTCCTCTTTGCTCTGCACTTCTCTCTCCTGCAGCCATGTGAAGAAGGACGTGTTTACTTTCCCTTCCACTGTGATTGTAAGTTTCCAGAGGCCTCCCCAGCCATGCAGAACTGTGAGTCAGTTAAACCTCTTTCCTTTATAAATTACCCAGTCTCGTAAAATTAGCTGGGTGTGGTTGTGGGTGCCTGTAATCTCAACTACTCAAGAGGCTGAGGCAGGTTAATGGCCCAGGTATTTCTTCATAGTAGCATAAGAACAGACTAATACACAGGGTGTTGGTTAACTTAACAATACTGTACGCATATGCTACAGTTTATTTTGACACTTACTTATTAGTAGACATTGTAGTTATTTCCCATTTGGGGCTCTTATAAATAAAGCTGCTGTCAACATTCATGTACAAGTATTTGTATGGATATATCTTTTTTACTCTTCTTAAATATTTACGAGTGAAATTATGGTCAATTGGTATACAAATGTTTAACTTTATTAAAAACTACCAAACTTCTTTATAAAATGGCTGTACTATTTACATCTCTACCAGGAATGTATGAGAATTTCACTTGCTCCACATCCTCATCAACATTTTGTATTATCAGTCTTTTTAGTTTTAACTATTCTGGTGGGTGTAAAGTGACATCTCAATGTTGATTTAATTTGTATGTCTCTTAGGACAAATAATTTTGAGCACTTTTTCATATGCTTAATTGCCAATTGTATTTTTTGTTATAGTATTTGTTAAACTCTTCTTTGCTTATTTTTAAATTGGATTATTTGTCTTCTTATTTAAGTTGTAAATATTCTTTTTATATTCAAAATAGCATTCCTTTGTCAGATATGCATATATATTGCAAATATTTCCTCCAGGATGCGGTTTGTCTTTTCATTTCTTTAACAGCATGTTTTGAAGAGCAAAAGTTTTTATTTTTGTTGAAGCCCAATCTATTAATGTGCTATTTTATGATTATGCTTTTGATTTTATTGATTTTTAAAACTGAATTTCAGTTTTCAATTGCAATGTTTTCTTCTCTATTCTTTATTTCCTTTTTTCTCATTACTTTTGTTTAATTTTCCCCATTTTTTAGTTTTGATTTAAAAATCTGCTTTTCTTCCTAAATAGCATCTAGAACTTTAAATTGTTCCTTAAGTACCACTGTAGTGGCACCTCATAGATTCTAATATGTTGTGTTTTCATTGTCTTTTTTTCATATTTATTTGTTTGTTGGTATTAACAAATAAAAATTGTATGCATTTATTGTGTTCAACATCATATTTTGATATATGTACATATTGTGGAATGGCTAAATCAAGCTATTTAACATATGCATTACCTCACATATTTATCATATTTATCATTTTTTTGTGATGAGAAAGCTTAAAATTGACTTTTTATAATTTTCAAATATACAATATATGTTATTGATTGTAGTCACCATGATGTACAATAGATCTTATGAACTTATTCATCTCTTCTAACTGAAACTTTGTGTCCTTTATCTGACATCTTCCAATCACCCACCTCTCAGCCTCTGGCAACCACCATTTTACTCTGTATTTATATTATACTTTTTTATACTTCACATGTAAGTGAGATCATGTGGTATCTGTGTTTTCATTTTCATTCAGTAAAACTACTTTCTTATTTCCCTTTTGAATTCCTATTTTTTTTAGCCATGGGTTATTTTGAACCATTTTATTTCATTTTCTTTGAGATTTTCCAGAGAACTTTCTGTTACTGATTTTTAATTTAATTTCATTGTGATCAGAGAACATACTTTGTGTAAACTTGAATCATTTCCAATCTACTGGCCTTGCTTTATGGCTCAGAGAGGCTTTATAAAAACAGGGTTCACATTATATATCTTTATCTGCCCTTTTACTTTTATATGATAATATGATTAGGTTGAATTCTATCATCTTGCTATTTGTTTTCTATTTGTCTCATTTGCTTTCTTGGTCTTTTTTCTCCTTTATTTCTTTCTGATTTTGAATTAATTGTATGGTTTTTAGTGATTCTACTTTCCTTTGTTGGCTCATTGGCTATAATTCTTTGTTTTGTTAACTTAATATTTGTTTTAGGACTTATAAAGTATTAGCTCATAACAGTCTACATTCAAATGATACTACTTCACATATGATATAAGAACCTTACAATAGTATACTATCATTTCCCTCTGTTTTGCCTTCATGCTATTTTTATCACACACCTTACACATATGTTATAAAAACCTACAACATATTGTTACTTTAATATACCATTATTTTATATAAACACTTCATTATATTTTAAAGCAATTTAAATAATTTTAGGATATTCATATATTTACCCATCTGGTAACCATTTGTGGTGCTTTCCATTCCTGTCTGTGCATCTGTATATTCATCTGGTGTCACCCATTTTTGAAAGATAATTTTGCTTGACATAGAATTCTAGATAATTCTAAATTAACAGGTTTTATTCTTTCAGTGTTGTAAAAATATTGTTCTACTCTTCTCTCTGACATTGTTCCCAATGAGAAGTCTACCATCATTCTTATCCTGCTTCCTCGATACATTATGCATCTTTTACCTTTGGCTGCTTTTAAGATATTCTCTTTGTCATTGGTAGTGAGAAAGTTAATTATGATGTGTCCCAGTATCGTTTTTCTCTTGTCTCTTGTGCATTGGTACCCTGTGCTGCTTTGGTTTGTAGTATACAGTTTTTATCCAATTTGGGAAAGTTTTGGCCATCATTTCTTCAAATATTTTCCCTGCTCACCTTCCTTCTTTCTTCTTCCTCAGGGACTCCAATTACTTATGATTTAAAATGTATGAAGTTGTCCGATAGCTCACTGATGTTCTTTTTATTTTTTTTATTCTATTTTTCTCTCTGTGTTTCACTTTGGATAATTTCCATTGCTATGTCTTCAACTTTAAGTTCACTGATTGTTTCTTTTGCAATATCAAATCTGCCATTTATCATTTAATGTATTTTTATCATGTACATTGTAGTTTTCATGTCTAAAAGTAATATTTGTTTCTTTTCTATATATTTCATGTTTCTACTTAGCTTTTTGAACACATGGAATACAGCTATAATATTTGTTTTCATGTTTTCCTCTGCTAATTCTAATATATGTGTCAGTTCTCAGTCAGTTTATGAGATAAAACACCCAGCACCCTATACACTGGGAATTCCTGCAAATATTCTGGTTCTTTCTTCCTGGGTGTAGCTGCTATTTGGAAACAGTTTGATTTTTCCAGTCTCTTTTATTATTTGCTAGATGAGTCTGGAGCAGTGTTCAGCCTAGGGCTAATTATTCTCCACTACTGAGGCTACACCTTCCCGAGTATTCTACCCAATGTCCCATGAATTATGAATATTTTCCACTCTGGCTGGTAGGAAAAAGCATGGCTCCTGGCCCCATATGCTTTCTACTCTTTTTGGACACTTTTCACTAATTATTTTGGATGATTATTCCCCCAGGCCTTGGGTGATTTCTTCACCAGGATGTGCTGCTCAGTACTCTGCTACATTATTAGGAGGGACTCTCCTATCCTGGGGATATTGATTGGAGTGATCTCTCTTCTCTCTTATCATTTTCTGGGTATTCTAGCTATCTTGGTTTCCTGGACTTTCAGCTTCATCTCTTCAGCTCAGGAATTCTACCAGACTCTGCCTGATTCTCTTTCCATGCCATGTCCTAGAAACTTTCTCAAAACAATAATCCAAGTGAATTATAAGGATTATCTTATTTATTTCTCATATCTCAAGGATCACCATCTTTTAGTGTGTAGTATCTGGTGTCTTAAAAACTTTTGTTTTTTTTGTAAGACCTAAAACTATAAACAACCCAAGAAGAAAACTTAGGCAATACCATTCAGGACATAGGCATGGGCAAAGACTTTATGACTAAAACACCAAAAGGAATGGTAACAAAAGCCAAAATTGGCAAATGAAAACCAGCTAAACTAAAGAGCTTCTGCACAGCAAAAGAAACTATCATCAGAGTGAATAGGCAACCTACAGAAGGGGAGACAATTTTTGTAATCTATTCATCTGACAAAGGGTAATATCCGGAATCTACAAAGAACTTAAACAAATTTACAACAAAATAACAACCCCATCAAAAAGTTGGCAAAAGATATGAACAGACATATCTCAAAAGAAGACATTATGCAACCAACAAACATATGAGAAAAAACTCATCATCACTGGTAACTAGAGAAATGCAAATCAAACCCACACTGAGATACCATCTCACACCAGTTAGAATGGCGAACATTAAAAAGTCAGGAAACAACAGATGCTGGAGAAAAAGGAATGTTTTTACACCGTTGGTGGGAGGATAAATTAGTTCAACCATTGTGGAAGACTGTGGCGATTCCTCAAGGATCTAGAACCAGAAATACCATTTGACCCAGTAATCCCATTATTAGGTATATGCCCAAAGGACTATAATCATTCTACTATAAAGACACATGCACATGCATGTTTATTGTAGCACTATTCACAATAGCAAAGACTTCGAACCAACCCAAATTCCCATCAATGATAGACTAGATAAAGAAAATGTGGCACATATACACAATGGAATATTATAAAGCCATAAAAAAGGATGAGTTCATGTCCTTTGCAGTGACATGGATGATGCTGGAAACCATCATTCTCAGCAAACTAACACAAGAACAGAAAAACAAACACTGCATGTTCTCACTCATAAGTGGGAGTTGAACAATGAGAACACATGGACACAGAGAGGGGAACATCACACACTAGGGCCTGTTGGGAGTGGGAGGCTAGGAGAGGGATAGCATTAGGAGAAATGCCTAATGTAGATGATGGGTTGATGGGTGCAGCAAACTACCATGGCACATGCATACCTATGTAACAAACCTGCATGTTCTGCACATGTACCCCAGAACTTAAAGTATAAAAAAAACTTTTATTTTTTTATACTCTGTGTTTTTGTTTTTTCATTGGTTAAATAGGATGAATGAAGTAATCTCTGTTGTTTCATTTTGAGTTGTAGTATCCTCAGTGTCAGAAGTCCCATTTAAGTTTAAATAGCCACATGTGGCTAGTGGCCACATAGTAGATAGTGCAGCTTGAGATGGCAGATCTGTGAGGAAAAGTATCTATTTCCCAATATTCTCAGCTAAATTCACACCCAGTGTAGGTTCAATACATAGTCATATACACATTCTTGAACAAAGATTTATACTTATGGAAATAAGGTGTATTGATTTAGGTTCAGGTTCTCTGACTATACTTGGAATTCACGGTTTGAGAATCACCTAAATCATATGTATGTGATGTAGGATCGAGGTCAATCTTCAAACCAAGCTCAAGAATCATTAGCAGGAGAGAAAACAGATGTTGAGGAGGCGAGCTGTAAATTATTAGCACACTTTCTTTTAGTACCTACTAGATGAATTTTCTCTGGCCATAGTCATGCAGGTGATGAGCCATAGGTAACTGGGTGTGATGGTGTGAGTGTAATGAGTGATTCATACTGTTTCTGGACCTGAAGTCTCTTGCCAATGCTGCAATAACATTTCCTGAAATAGGGCTCCTCAGAACTTTTAGCATTTCTATAAGAAGGAATCTAAACATCTCTCTTTAATAACAGGATTGGCCTTCCTGACTTGCCACTCTGAGGGAGCTATGCTTATACTAACACTACTACAGTCTCCATGTTTATTCCCATTATCCCCAGTGCTTTATCTTCTAAAGTAGCTTCATATTAGATACCCAATAAATACCTGTAGGATGAAGGAATAAATAGCTTTCCAAGTATATCTGTGTCCACTGAAGAACAATGTGATAACTCTTGAACTCTGAAGTATCCCAGCTGATATGGCTTGGCACTGTCCCCATTCGAATCTCATTTTGAATTGTAATCCCCATGTGTTGAGGGAGAGACCTGGTGGGAGGTGACTGGATTATGGGGATCGTTTTCTGTGTGCTGTTCTCATGATTGTGAGTTAGTTCTCTCGAGATCTGATGGCTTAAAAGTATTTGGCAGTTCCCCCCCTCACTCTCTCTCTCTTCTGCCACCCTGTGAAGAAGCTCCTTGCTCCTCCTTTGCCTTTTGCCATGATTATAATTTTCCTGAGGCCTTTCCAGCCATGCAGAACTGTGGGCCAATTAAACCTTTTTTCTTCATTAACTACCCAGTCTTTATAGCAGTGTGAAAACTGACTAATACACCAGCCGTTTTCTAATACTTTTGGATGACAGCTTGTTTGACCTCTTAGAAAAAACAATAATAACCTGGAAAACATCCTGTTCAGCTCTCCTAAACTAACTTCACTTGCACCTTGTACTCCCTAGTTAAACCAGTCCTAGACGATCTATAACTACACCATCCCTGGCCCGAACTTGAGAAATAAAAGTTGTCAAGTTGTGGTCAATTTTCTGGATACCATGTTCTGTCCAACAATGAAACACATACAACTCTAGGCAAATTGTTTGTGGCCAATGGGTAGAAGGTCTCTCTCTAAGACCACCTAAAATATTTAGTGGTCCCTGGTATTCTCCAGATGGTACTGACAATTATTAAGTCCCAGGATGATCCCAACTTGTTATCTCTGCCCCTCTACCTCCTGATCCTCTAGAAATATGGGCCCAGATTATATCAACTGGCCAATTTGGTCTTGAACGTACTAGATTGAGGATGCTGAACCCTTAGAAGTGGGTTCCCACCAATATAAGAGTCTGGGAAATGGAGTGTGTAGAGATAAGTTTTCCTGTGACACAGGGCAGATTAGGAAAAGAGCAAGGACTAATTGGAAGGCAATATAAGACCAAGACCAACACACCAGATATTTGAAAAGAACTGACAACCAGCATTTTAAAATTTACCAATAATACAGTCTGTCCCCTTTTATCCCCAGAACCATGGACATTCATGAGGTAGGCAGTACCTATGAGAACTATAAGAACCTTAGAAGCACATACAAGATGTCCTCCTACATACAAAAATGGGACTAATTCAAAAAACATTTCTAAGGGTACCAGGTTCTAAGGTCAGGCACACAGATCAGAGCTTCTGGCTGGATCTTTGCCAAGCATATGTCCATTATCTGCCCTTATCAAAACCTTCAGAACCATTATCTGAGAATACGTAGGGTAACTGAGATCGCTAGCTAACTCCATAGCCTTCCCAATCAAGCCTCCCTGTTTGCATTTATTTCATCTTCCATTGTATCTTACTCTGCCTGTGACATCAAACTGCTGCTCTGCCATTGCAACTAAACTACTATTGTGGATAAGAAGGATCTCAAGGATGTTGTACTCAGCTGCAGTTTCCAGTTGTAGGAGGTACTCAGTAAATATCTGTTTAATGAATGAGGCATTGAGAAAGGTACAGGCTGGAAAACTGGTTGCGGGAAACCGGCTTGGGTTTCCAAAAAGTACTGGAATGAAGTAAGCCTTTTTATCAGTTATATGTGAGGAAATCCAACCCTTGTCTGTCCTGCCTAGCAGAGGAGATCTGAGAGGGGACAAAGTCAGTGTAGTGTAGTTGCTCTTTTTAACTCCTTCTTTTCCACATGTGAGGCTATAGAACCTTCACACAAGCAGCTGCCATCAGTGCAGGAAATTTCTCTCAGATTCTGACTCCTACCATCTGCCTGATATCCTATCATTCCCATTTGGTTCCCTTTAGCCCTGAATTATCTATTCTGTAGCCTTCCTTGTATTGACAACCCAGCCATCTATATGCCTGCACTTTTTTCATTCTTTAGATTCATTGGATCACCCACACATGTTTCAGACATAGCCTTCCACCATGGGAAAGCCTTGACAGACTCTTGTTCCTAGTCTATACTCACTGACACTGTACCCCACCCCAGAGCTGGTGCTAAAGTCTTCCCCTTACCTAACAGGGGATATTAGACAGGTATATAGAGTCTTCGATTTGTGTGAAGATCTGCACAAGCCACATACCTTGTCACATCTGGCAGAAGCATCTCCTGCAATCTAGAAATGTACTGTTCAGGCCGGGTGCCGTGGCTCATGCCTGTAATCCCTGCATTTTGAGAGGCCAAGGCAGGTGGATCACCTGATGTCAGGAGATCGAAACCAGCCTGGCCAACATAGTGAAACCGTCTCTACTAAAAATAGAAAAAAAAAAATGGCTGGAGGTGGTGGCAGGTACCTGTAATCCCAGCTACTCAGGAGGCTGAGGCAGGAGAATTGCTTGAACCTGGGAAGCGGAGGTTGCAGTGAGCTGAGATCACACTGTTGCACTCCAGCCGGGGCAACAAGAGTGAAACTCTGTATCAAAAAAAAAAAAAAAAAAGAAAGAAATATACTGATCAGGGAGAGATTACAGGAAATGTGGACACTTATGTCAAAAATTTCTACATCATAATCTGCTGATTCAGTCAAGAAGGAAAGAGAGAATACATTAAATAGTTTCACTCACAAGTGAATTCTACTTCCTAAGCAACTAAAACAGCTTGCACAGAAGGCCTTGTTCTAGGAAAACATCAAGTGCACTCTATAATAAATAGAAAATGTGCCCAAGTCTCTATATCATTTGGCAATTCAGAGACTTTTGCATGATGTTATTTTGTCACCCACCAACACCTTTTCACTGCAGCTACAGCAACTACTAAAACAATGGGTGGGAGATGGTCCACTATAAAAACAGCTGGAGAAAAGGTGCTACCCATGGATTGGCTGGGCCTAACATTTTGCCATTCATACACCCTGTTGTGTTATTGTAAAGTTAGAGCCGTGGCACCTGCTTCCGCATTTGTGTCATAGTGAACTCTTGGTATCGAACAGATTTATGATTGAAGACTTTATCCAGCTGCACCTGCAGCCCAAGACAATTTTGAATTGCCACTAGTACTCTTTGCTGTAGAAGCCAGCTTATTGCAAGACCTCATCATTAAACTAGGATTGTATATACATTTTCATCTTTATTGAGGTATAATTGTCATAAAATTTTATATATTTAGCATGCATGTCTTAATGTTTTGATATACATTATAAAATAATCAGCACAATGAAATTAACATATATATTATGTAGCTACAATTTTCTGAAGATCTATTCTCTTAACAAATTTCAAGTATGCAATAATGTATTGTTAACTATATTCTCATTGTTGTATGTTTGGTCTCAATAACTTATTCATCTTGCATAACTGAAATGTTCTACACTTTAACCAGCATCTTCCCATTTCTCCCTTCCCCATCCTCTAGCAACCACCATTCTAATTTATACTTTCATTAGTTCAACTTCTTTACATTTCACGTATAAGTGATATCATGCAGCATTTGTCTTTCTGAGCCTGGCTTATTTCACTTACCATATAATGTCCTCTAGGTTCATTGATGTCATCAAAAATGGCAGGATTTCCTTTTTTTAAGTTTAAATAAGATTCTATTGTGTACATATACACCACATTTTTTCTACCATTCATATTTCCATGGACACATAGGATGATTCCATGTCTTGGCTACTGTGAATAATGGTTCGATGAACATGAAATTGATATCTCTTATACATACTGGCATCATTTCCTTTGGCTATATACCAGAAGTGAGGTTACTGAAACGAAACAGGAACAAAAAGCCTACAAACCAGAAAAAGTCCTGGACCAGTTGGATTTAGAGTCAAATTCTACCGGACATGTAAAGGAGAGCTGATACCAATCCTACTGAAACTATTACAAAAAATTGAGGAGGAAGGACTCCTTCCTAACTCATTGTATGAGGCAAGCATTATTCTGATACCAAAACCTGGCAGAGATGCAAGAAAATAGCAAACATCGGGCTGATATCCCTGATAAACACAGATGCAAAAATCCTCAGCAAAATGCTAGCAAACCAAATCTAGCAGCACATCAAAAGCTAATCCACTAAGATATTTATTCCTGGGATACAAGGCTTTACTCCTGGGATATAAAGTTGGTTCAACATACTCAAATCAATAAGTGTGATTCATCAAATAAACAGAATGAAAAACAAAAGCCACATGATTATATCAATAGACAGAAAAAACTTTCAACAAAATTTAAAATCCCTTCATGTTTAAAACCCTGAAAAAACTAGACATTTATTTGAAGAAACATATTTCAAAGTAATAAGAGCCATCTACGAGAAACCCACAGCCAACATCATACTGCATAGGCGAAAGTTGGAAGCATTACCCTTGAGAACCAGAACAAGACAAGGATGCTCTCTCTCACCCCTTCTATTCAACAGAGTACTGGAAATCTTAGCCAGAGCAATGATGCAAGAGAATAAAATAATAGGCATCCAAATAGGTAGAGAGGAAGTCAAACTATCTTTCTTCACACACAATATGATTTCATATCTATAAAACCCCACAGTCTCTGCCCAAAAGCTTGTAGGTCTGATAAACAGCTTCAGCAAAGTTTCAGAATACAAAATCACTGTGCAAAATTCAGTAGCATCTTATACACCAATAACACTCAGGCTGATAGCCAAATCAAGAATGCAATCTCACCAACAATAGCCACAGAAAACAAAATACCTAGGAATATATCTAACCAAGGAAGTCAAAGATCTCTACAATGATATTTTTAAAACACTGCTGAAAGAAATCAGGGATGGCAGAAACAAATGGAAAAACATTCCATGCTCATGGACAGGAAGAATCAATATTGTTAAAATAGCCATACTGCCCAAAGCAATGTACTGATTCAATGTTATTTCTATCCAACTACCAATGACATTTTCCATATAATTTGGTAAAACTATTCTGAAATTTATATGGAACCAAAATAAAGCCCAAATAGCCTAAGCAATCCAAAGGAAAAAAAAAAAGCCAGCGGCATCACACTACCTGACTTCCAACTATATTGTATGTACAAGGCTACAGTAACCAAAATGCATGGTACTGGTACAAAAATAGACACATAAACCAAAGGAACAGGTTAGACAACCTAGAAATAAAGCCACACACCCACAATCATCTGATCTTTGACAGAGTCAACAATAATAAACAATGGGGAAAGCACACTGTATTCAATAAATGTTGCTGGAGTAACAGGCCAATCATACGCAGAAGATAGAAACTAGACCCCTTTCTTTCATCATATAAAAAATCAACTCAAGATGGATGACAGACTTAAATATAAAACCAAAAATTATTTAAAAAGAAAAAAAAATTAGTAAAAAGCCTAGGAAATACCATTCTAGATATAGGTCTTGGCAAAGATTTCATGACGAAGATGACAAAAGCAATCAAAAATTGATAAATTGGGGCCTAATTAAACTAAAGAGCTTTCACACATAAAAAGAAACTATCATCAACAGAGTAAACAAAGAACCTACAGAATGGGAGAAAATATTTGTAAACTATGTATTCAATAAGGGTCTAATATCCAGAATCTATAAGGAATTTTAAAAAATTTGCAAGCAAAAAACAAACAACCCTATTAAAAATGGGCAAGGGACATGAACAGACATTTCTCAAAAGAAGACATGACAAGTGGCCAACAAGGATATGAAAAAATATTCGGCCGGGCGAGGTGGCTCACGCCTGTAATCCCAGCACTTTGGGAGGCCGAGGTGGGCAGATCACGAGGTCAAGAGATTGAGACCATCCTGGTCAACATGGTGAAACCCCGTCTCTACTAAAAATACAAAAAAATTAGCTGGGCATGGTGGCGCACGCCTGTAGTCCCAGCTACTTGGGAGGCTGAGGCAGGAGAATTGCTTGAACCCGGGTGGCGGAGGTTGCAGTGAGCTGAGGTCACACCACTGCACTCCAGCCTGGTGCCTGGTGACAGAGTGAGACCCTGTCTCAAAAAAAAAAAAATTCGACATCACTAATCATTAGAGAAATGCAAATCAAAACCACAATGAGAGATTATCTCACACCAGTCAGAATGGCAATTATGAAATAGAAAAAAAAAAGAACAGTTGCTGATGAGGTTGTGGAGAAAAGGGAATGGTTACACACTACTGGTGGGAAGGCAAATTAATTCAGCCACTGTGGAAAGGAGTCTGGAGATCTCTCAAAGAACTTAGAACTATCATTCAACATTGAAACCCCATTACTGGGTATATACCCCAAGGAATATAAATTGTTCTACCATAAAAAGTCATGCATGTGTATCTTCATCACAATACTCTTCACAATAGCAAAGGCATGGAATAAAACTACATGTCCATCAGTGGTGGACTGAATAAAGAAAATGTGGTACATATACACCATGGAATAGTACACAACCATAAAAATGGAATGAAATCATGTTATTTGCAGCAACTTGGGTGGAGCCGGAGACCATTATCCAAAGTGAATTAATGCACTAAGAAAGAAAAATAAATAACACATGTTCTCACTTTTATGTGGGTGCTAAACATTAAGGACACATGTGTATAAAGAAGGGAACAATAGATCCCAGGACCTTCTTGAAGGTGGAGAGTGGGAGGGAGGGTGAAGATTGAAAAAATTACTTATCAGGTACTATGTTTACTACGTAGGTGACAAAAAGTCTGTACACCAATCACCATGATGCACAATTTACCCACATAACAAATCTTCACATGTACCCCATGAACCTAAAATAAAAGTTGGAAAAAAAAAAGTTATTGATAGGTGAAGACCTAGTATTGCCATTTTATTAATTTTTTTCTGTTTTGTAGTTCTTTTGTTCCTCTTTTGCTGTCTTTCATTGATATTTAATAATTTTTAGTACTGATTTGCTTTGATTCTGTTTTATTCATCTTTTGCATATTCATTATGAGCTTTTTTTCTTTGTGGTTAGCTCAAGCCTTGTATAAAGTGTCTTACATTTGTAGTTATTTTAAGTTGATAAAAATTTAACTTCAATAGCATTCAAAAACTCTACTCTTCTACTCCTCACAACTTTGTGATTTTTAGTCAGAGTTTGCTTCTTTTTACATTGACTATCCATTAAAAATTGTTTTATTTGTTAACTTTTATATTATAGTTAAAAGTTATTGGCTGGGATCCAAGATGGCAGATTAGACACATCTCCAGCGCACAACACCCAGTGAGAGAGATGCAGAAACCCAGAGATCTCCTAGCTCCAACCGAGGTACCAGGTGCATTTCAACGGGTCTGGTCCGAGGGTGAGCAAAGCCCACTCAGGGCAGACTGAGGCAGGGTGGGTGCTGCTTCACACAGAAAGTGCATCTGACTGGCAAGTCAGAGGCTCCACTTCTGGCAATCTGGTCCAGATACAGAGCTTCCCCCAAAGCCTCAGCAATACACAGAACAGGGGATCTTTGCCAGTCAAGCGCCAGGAATTACAAGTGCGGAGTTGAACAAGAGTCTGCAGACTGAGCAATCGCCCCCTCACCCTGCCCAGAGAAAGAGGGAGCTGTAAGCAGGAGCCGCTGGGCTGCCCCTACCCCACAACCAGAGAGAGAGAAAGCTGAAAGGGGGAGACTGCCAGGTGCGGCTGGGTGGGTCCCTACCCTCCCCAACAAACCCCAGAGGGCTGAAGCTCTGACTCTAGTGGGTTGCATAGCCAGTGCCACAGTCTGAGATGAACTCTGAATGATCCAGCCCAGTGGAGGAAGGGCACAACCCACCACTAGAGGGGTGAGACTGGGCTACATGTTTTAACAAAAAATACAGGAAGCCTACGTAGCAACGGGACGGCATTCTTGACAACCCAGCAGCACCTACAGGTCAGCGAAAGAGGCGGGCCTAATCTCACAGCATAAACCAAAAAGATACAGGAAGCTTCCCTAGTAACCTCAAGGAGTCCCTAGAAACCCAGTAGCGCCCCCACAGGCAGACAACTGACCTCATGAGGCAGCTCTCTGACACAACAGCCAGGTAAATCCGCAAAGATGGGAAAAAACCAGTGCAAAAAAGGTGAAACCATCAAAGACCAGAACACTTCTTCTCCTTCAAGGGATCACAACTCCTCAACAACACAGGATCACAACTTGACCCAGAAGGAGTGCGAAGAATTGACAAAAACAGGATTCAGAAGGTGGATAATAACAAACTTTTCAGAGCTAAAGCAACACATTCTAACTCAATGCAAAGAAACCAAAAACCTTGAAAAAGGTTAGTCGAAATGCTAACTAGAATAACTAGCTTAGAGAAGAACATAAACGACTTGATGGAGTTGAAGAACACAGCACGAGAACTATGTGAAGCAAATACAAGTTTTAATAGCTGAATCGATCAAGCAGAAGAAAGGATATCAGAGATTGAAGATCAACTCAATGAAATAAAAATAGAAGGCAACACAAGAGAAAAAAGAGTGAAAAGAAATGAACAAAGCCTCCAAGACATGTGGGATTATGTGAAAAAACCTAATCTACACTTGATTGTTGTACCCGAATATAACGGGGAGAATGAATCCAAGCTGGAAAACACACTCCAGGATATTATCCAGGAGAACTTCCCAAGCCTAGCAAGGCAGTCCAAATTTCAAATTCAAGAAATACAGAGAACTCCACAAAGATATTCCTCAAGAAGAGCAACCTCAAGGCACATAATCGTCAGATTCACCAGGGT
>PVKV010037500.1:0-14492 GCA_004027835.1 Alouatta palliata
CTGATGTTAAAACCCAGATAAAAGACTTTGGAGCTCACATGCTTTTCACTTTATTACCTTAAGAATTCACAAATTAGTAAAGGACATGTTTATTGAAAACTCAGAAAAATAATTTCTCCCACAGTGTTAAGTTTTACAAAACACTGATCATTTGCTAGTGATATTACAGATACTGAAGTATGACTTTTAATGGCAAAAAACGCAATCTTGGGCACTCGGAAGGTAAGATTGCGCTTAAGTGGACTAGGCTTTCATGTGGTTAATCAAGATAACTTTCTGTTAAGAGAGGTTATAATGTATGATATTCGAGGATTTCATTCAAATGGATTTTTAAACAACTTATTCTTTCAATGTGAAGCCTGTTTGTGTGGAACTAGCACCCTGAAGCATCATACCTCTAGCAGAGAATCAGTGTACATCCTGAACTTATTAGCAAATCTGGATGACCTGTGTGCACTAACCATGTGTGAAACACTCTCTGCCCATGTTTTATGAACAGAATCATATTAGAAGCTGATAATTGGATTTCTCCATTGTACAATAATGAGCTACTACAAATAGTAATATTAGAAATCTTAAATGTTATCTGTAAATACTATTTTCATTAGCTAGTAGTTCTTACAAGTAGATTAATAGTTCAAGAGTTTTTAAGAGTCTCATTGGAAAAAAAAATACTCAATAGCAGCAAAATATATCTTTAACATGTTCTTATGGTTAGAACCTTCAACTTTGCATAAATCACTGTAAGATCCAAAGGACAAGAACACTAAGTTTAAACTAAGCTACCTTCTCAGAACTGATATCAGTGAGGCAATTTTAGTCTATTTTAACCCCAAACCCTCAATATCAGCATTTCTTCTTCTAATAAATACTCCTTTTTTTTACATCATCAAAGGCACCAATTCAAATTAAAAAATGAATGTGACAAGAGCAGATATGATCAATTCAGATCCGCTTTGTGTAATACAATAAGTTCTGACTTTAAATAATTTCTTGCATTTTAATTAAGTAAAGATTTTCATCCTTAGCACCATGGGAGGTGCCTCAAATAGAATTTGTAAGTAAAGATTTGGATTCAAATCCAGGCTCTACTGTTTACTAGCTGTGTGAGTTGGGAAATCCATGCTTTTATCTCAGTCCAAGCTGCTTGGTGTGTAAAACCAATTTAAAAATAGATTCTTCCATATGATTATTATGAGATACAAGTGTAGTCACATATGTATTTAGCAAAGTGAATATGTGTATGAATGTTGTTAATAATAGTATATCTAGCATTGCTAGGAAATTTAAAATAAATAAACAAACAAACCTCAATTATTTTCTCAATGTTTCTTTGGATCATTAGCCATAAGAAGCAGCATAATGAAATTCAGCACTTCTGCTCTTCTTTTAATTTAGCCATATGGACATCTTCCTGTACCTAAATTTCAGCAGCTATAGATGATAACAGCCAGTCTCTTTGAGGTTTCCCCAAAAACTCTGACACTGGATTTCAAATGTGCTATCACATGTAGATTTCAAATTATGTCATCCCAAATGCCTTCATGTTTGTTGGAAACTCACAAAGTTTAATGGAGACATTTTTAAGATCATGTGTGTCTATCCCACTTAAATGAGAACACTATTAACTGGTTTTAACCAAAGGTCAGCATATCGGTATTGTCAGAACTAGACCTATATTTTAAAGAGGTAATCTAGCCTGGACTCTAGAAGTGACAGCTTTTGTTAAAATCCTGACTCTTCCCCTCATTTTGTATACAATTTTGGACAAATTTCTTAACTTCTCTGTACTTATATTCCCTTATGTAATGCCTCAAAAGAGTGTCTCTGATTACATTAGTGAATTTTGTATTACATGTGTAGCACAAAACTGTCAGGTGCAATGCAAACACTACGTGCATGTTGTTGTTATTTCTGACCTTCAATTAAGTATTCCTTTCATCTCCTTTTTTTATGGATATTCTTAATGGAATCATCAGTCAGACTTACAATAAATTAACATATGTAACTGTTCTAGTCACTCTACCATTTCTGCATACAATTTCATTGAATATTAGAAAAGCACTTCAGAGATATTAATGCCTACATTTTGCTGGTGTAGACTTAGAAGGTTAGAGACAGGAGGAAAACCTAGATGTTTTCAGTTCCTAAGTTCATCCTATTTTTGTGACAGAATTTAAGCCTTGCTACCCAGGAGATATTGGACATCACTTTTTAAACAGTGCTTCAGTTTCTCAGCTCTTAATCCATCTGTTACCAGAGTCAAGCACTCACAAATAATATGTTGGCATTTTATCTTCAATTCGTTTGATGCTACATACATTTGAACAATAGCCATGAGTTATTTAAATGGCTTTGCAGGTGTGATACTGTTGTCAGCCAGAAGCTCCCACCAAGCTTTGTGTGAGCACACGTGAGTACAACCACTTTCCTCACCTTTAATTTAGCTGCATATTATTTTACTTCAGTAAAATCTTAAAAAACAGAAGCTTTTCTTGCAATATTAAATTTTTGCTATCAAGAAATCATTCTAACTAGTAGATTTCTTCTATAAGCCTCTGCAGTTTATGCCAGTATTCAAAAAACTGAAAAAAGAAATAGATTATGAAACATTATGGGCTAAAAAATTACTTTAAAATATTGCTTTCAGATACAACTTCATTACAAAGTTTAGTAATAATTGACTATTAGCCAAAACACTTTAAAAAAAATCTAATGTACAGTAGAAATATAGGTAGTTGTTCATGGTGTTTGAATTAATTCCTAAACTATATAAAGAAGTTCCACAGGTAAGATCTAATGTCACGACACTTTTCATCTAAAGCGAAATCCATTCTGGAAAATATCTGCTTATTCATAGCTTCATTTGTCGTGAGGATATTGCCACACTATTTTCTCATCCATTATTGAGGCTGTTTTCACAAACAGTGAAACTGAAGGAACTGATTAAATAAATTGGCCTCTTTTAAATCTGACCTTAATCTATTTGAGAATATATTCAATCTATTTAACTCAACTCAAATAAAACCTGTATAGTAATTAACAGATTATTTATAGTTACTGTTTCCAAGCAGAAATTATGAGACACCAAGCTTAACAAGAATGTCTCTGTGTATGTCAATGAAAGTCAATCAATAATGACGAATATTCTGTACTTATGTGAACTCTGAGGGCCAAGCACTTTATTCCAATATCATGTCAGTTCTTACTCCATGTGGAGAATTTTAGATTCTGTAATTGAGGTGTTTTATTTTCCTCTTCTGATAGTTTCATAATAGTCATCATTTAACAAATATAATACTGTGCTAAATTTTGGAATTTAATATAATTAAATTCTATGTTCCCTGCTCTCCCAAAGCTTACATTCTGGTGGGGGAGACAGATGTCAAATATAAAAGACACAAATGAATTTTAAATTAAAACATCCATATATGTTTTATGAGTTTTATAAATGTATTTGATAAATAATTTTCACAGGAAAGGAGAGAACTGCCATCATCTCAGTGGCCAGGGAAATTTTATCTGACACCTGGAAGAAAAGCAGCAAGAAAGAATAACATTTTTGCTTTCTATAAAAATAGATGAATAAGAAAACTGACCACATCATTCTTCACTTTCTACTGACAGGCACAGATTGAGAGAGGGACACAGAGAGACAATGTCAGTCTTAACTGTAGGCAAAATGAAATACTAGTTGGAGCACTACTCAGCAACCTTTATCAGTAATTTGTAGCCACAGTGCCCAACTGTTATCTGTTATGCACCCATAAGCAAACATTGAAGGCAGCTCACTAAAGAATTATCTTCATATTATTCTGATACTTAGTATGTAAAGGTCATGTACTGTTTCTCCAAATGAGGAAAGTTAACATATGATGGAAATGAGATTCTCAGATTCTTTCCCTTCAGTACTGTTGATATGAGGAAAAATAGTAAAACTCAAAAACACCAAGGTAGAACCTTCATTATTATTGGGTCACATTTGGCCCAGACAGATACGTGATACACAAGACGAATATAGTAAAGAAGGAAATATTCCATTTATTCATTTCTGGGAAGTTACTTTGCTTTTTTCTCTTAACTTTTCCCACATACAGACTATATATGTTTCTGAAAAATGTGAATCTTTTCTAATCTTAGCAATGTGTGATTTCATTCAAGAGATGTCAAATACAAATATTATTACTACTATTATCATGAATACTTCTAGTACTAACATCAATAACAGTAGTAGCAAAATGGGCACAATTTAATTAAAATCTGTGCCAGTTTTTGGGCTGTTGAAGAATGACAGGGCTCTTGGTTCTTTCAAAATGTAGGACAAAACTTTATGTTAGCAATGTTTTTCTTATAGAAAATCATCTAGCTATAGGTGAAATGAAGGAGGATCTTCTTCAGTTGCTTTCTTTAAACAGCTGCTCTTGGGAAATGAATGCAATATGAGGATGTAGCAGACACAGAGAAAAATATTGTATATAAATTGTTTCTCATCATGTACACCTGAATGAAATGAACTATATTAAATTGCTTATGTAAAGTATGATTGCTTTTATTCATGAATAAATAGCATTTATAACCTTGCTTTTCTAAAGTAATAGATGAATTTGCTGTTGGTTCATTTACCAAATCAATTTTGGATGGGTCAAATGAACTAGTTTTGAAGCATTTATAATGGTGTGTTTGCTATTCAATTCAAACAAAAACAATAGATAGAACATTATGTTCACTGTGAATAACTTTCATAATTTTTTTTTTACCATAGCTCAGTTAGTTAACAAAAACCTCTTGACTTTATGGCCACAATGCCGGTATGATTACGACTATTCCTAAATTTTTATTCACCCAAACTACTAGAAGGTATCATGTCAGAATTACAGATTAATTAATATAATTATTTAGTGGCCAAATAAAATATTAATGGTTTTGTGTAATTATTGATTTGATATTTACAGGGATTCAGAGGCAAGCTTAGGGTTAACTTCCTTACAAGAAATTGTACTTTTAACATTTGCAAAATGTCATATTATCATAGGAAAAAAATATGACATTCAAAAGAAGCCAATTTTATTTTATGCACATGTACTCTGAGAATCTTGAGTAGGTATCATCAGTCATCACGTATTAGAATGGCAGTTTTCAAAGACTGACCACACATGACTTACTTTTTTTTCTTTTTCTTTTTCTTTTTTTTGTTGAGACAGAGCCTTGCTCTGTTGCTCAGACTGGAGTGAAGTGGCATGGTCTCTTGGCTCACTGCAACCTCTGCCTCCTGGGTTCAAGCGAGTCTCAGCCTCCCAAGCATAGCAGCTGGGATTTCAGGTGTGCATCACTACGTCTGGATTTTTGTATTTTTAGTAGAGAAGGGGGTTTGCCATGTTGACCAGGTTGATCTTGAACTCCTGACCTCAGGTGATCCTCCTGCCTCAGCCTCCCAAAGTGCTGGGATTACAAACATGAGCCAGGACTGCTGGCCTCTTTTCTTTTTTTTTAATGTTGATCTTTATCATTGTAAGATTATAGGTTTAGTGAAAGGGCAAACCTATAAACTTTTGTTTGCAGAATTCCATAATACTTACTTATTCTACTATATAATCTGCTTATCCTGATATTAAGCACATGACTATTCTTTAATAAACATAACTCAGTTACTTCTATTGGTTTCTATATGGACTAAAGTACTGTATTTTTATATGGAATTTCATGTACTTTTGAATTCTCATTTGAGATATTTAGTTTAATCAATGAGTGGTTTAATGTCTCTTTCACCTCTAAGATTCCAAGATAACAAGGAACACTCTAAGTTAAAGAGCTTGCCACATACCATATAGAAAGTACCCCTTATATATTTGCTAAACATCTAAGGATCTAGTATTCAATAACACAATTGTAAAAGCAATGCCAGAAGGAAATTTACCAAGCTCAGATTCTATCCTTCTTTGAATCTCTCAAACAAATTATCTTGTTCATATAAACCCCTGAAAAGTAACAGTTCTCCTAAGCTATGTAAGGTATTGTTCTATAAGATAACAATTCTCCTAAGCTATGTAAAATATTGTTGTGTAAGAGTTCCTTCTACAAATACAGAATACTGCCTGCAATATAAATACTTACTGTCCCATATTATGTCCTATTTTTATCCCCTATAGCATCTACTAAATTGATAGCCACATTATAAATAACCGAATTTTTTTTTGGAGGCATCTAATTGAAGGGAGCGTAGCAGCAATAGATGAGATGGGCCAAGGAAAAGATGGAACATTTTATTATTAGATAAGATTTGTATTCCAAGGATGAAAGAGAGGCAATGAAATTATTGGGTCTCTAAAAGAGGAAAATGGTGGTTACACTACTAAGGGTCATGCATACCATATAATAAGGATAGCAATTTCACAATCAATCGAATGGAGTCCATATGGTAGAATTATTTTCCCAGTAGTAGCAATTTGGGTGATTACTATCTTTGGTATATTGGCTTACATTTACCTTTCCTAGTTCAATTTTTAGGTTCAACATAATAAAGAAATATTACTGAGCAGTAAGGAAGAAGGAGGAAAATAATTGTCTAACTGTACATAGCAAAGCATCTGTGTGATTCATTTCCAAATTCTTTGTAATCAGGGAAAATAATTACAGTACTCTTCTAAAATTGGTACAGGAATGATTATTAAGCAGATGTACAGCTATTTGTCACTGAGGTTGGACAATTTCATTTATAAACTAACGTGTTTATATAACAGTTCTGGATCAAACCTACACCATCTGTGTTGGTTAAAAAAGCTTACTTGGGACATGTGCTGCCTACAGTACTGAAACAGTTCTTTTGTTTCATTAACAATTGGGTATGTTGTTCTGTGTGATTGGACTCTGGCATTTTACTCTTTGTTTACCCTGGAGAAAAACTCATCTGAATAGTTATTCTTTTTATCCACATATAATTCACTGAAAGCCATACTTTGCTCTGTGATGAATTAAAGTATTCGTGTCATGAATACCGAGGTATGTGTTTTAACAGAATTCCAGAGCTAGAGAGTACCTTTGAGGCAGACTATCTCTAAAATGTGCCGAAGTCTACAGCCAAATCGACTCTCTGAATTCAGATTTTTACTTGACTAGTTAGTTAGCAGCTATGTAACTTGGAGATGTTAAATTCTCTATTCCTCAACTTATTTTCCTTTCAATTAGTCATGATACTAGTATTTACCCCATGCAATTGACATGAAGATTACACATTAATGCATGGAAAGCATGTATTACTTGCAAAAACACTGCTTGCCCTACTATAAGCAATACAAAAACACTAGTTATTGTTTTGTAATTCAACTTCCTCATTTTACGGTTGAAGAAAGGGTGGCTCCAATGCTCTGAAAGGCATTGATGACTAATGTGGAAGAACACATTTAGAATCAGTTAAACCTGGATTTAAATTCGGCCCTGTTTTTTATTTTCTCTGTGGCTATTAGACCCTTGGACCTCAAATTTAACCAAATGTAAATAAGTGAAACGATCATATTCTCAGAAGGTGATTTGTGAATTGTGTCTAGAAAAATATTTTGGTTTCTCTGTATTTTTATTTTTCTGGATATTTTTTAGTCTTGGATAGGATTTTTCTATGACTCAAGGAGAGAGATTTCAGTTTTTATTTCTAGATGGTTTTATTTTTGTTGTTAATATTCGCAGAGTGATGGAAAGATGCATTTTTAAAATTTTTGGCGTTAACTGATTTCTTTTGTCTTTATGGCCTAAAGTATGACCAATTTTTGTAAATAATCCATGCATACTTGAAAGCACATTGTGTTCTCTTTCAAGATAAGACTTCGATATACATAATTCGAAGTTTATTAGTTATGTTTAAGTCTTCTAAGTCCTTACTTATTTTTTCCCCTTTAAATTTCATAGATGAAAAGACTAATGCATTTATCTATTTCTCTCTACTTTGCTTCATAACTATTCATGATGTAGAATTATGGACATATTTATTCATTTGTACAATGTGATTTGTAACAATAAAAATACTCTTCTTCAATTTGTGTAATATTTTGGGATCTGAATTAATCTTTACCTACAAAAATAATTTCAACCCTGGATTGCTTTTTGTGTAAAATTTTTGTATACTCTTAAGTCTTCTTTCTTTGTACTTTCTGTATTTTATGTTGTATGAGGGGCTTTTTTTTTGTAGTGACTAAAGTTGAGTTTTGCTTTAGGGAAAAAACAGAAGTCTTCTTTATTTTGTGAATTAAGTTTGGTCTTATTTCCCACGTTATTGTATGCTTTATAGCATTTTTATTTATGTTTTACATTTCTTATTTACTTTTACTTCATTTGATGTTTAACTTTATCACTTTAATTTGATGTTTAACTACACATAATATGATTAATCTGCTGTTTTTAGTGTTTCTTCTTCGTAGCTGATCATTTACAAAAATTAGCATGTTTTTTCTATTCACCCCTTTTCTGTTTGTTCATCACCTGATTTTAGTTTATTTCATTAACTCTCTTAAGAGTGCACATTTTTAATGTCATGTATACTTACACATTTCTTACTTGCCTGTCAACTTTTACATTGCAATTCACTTTAGTTACTAAAAATGAGGGATCAGAACACCTTGCTTTCCTTTGGCCTTGCTTCCCTCTTCTTTCACTCCTTTTTTGTTATGCCATATCTAAAATGCCCACTCATAGAACATTTGCATGTTATTCTGAAACCCTAATCCCCATATTTGTTTACTAATCATCTTGCAGTGAAAAAGAGTCAATGTTCTTAACAGAGTTGTCAACTTTAGCAAATAAAAATAGAGAACAGGCCGGGTGCGGTGGCTCCAGTCTATAATCCCAGGACTTTGGGAGGCCGAGGCTGGTAGATCACGAGGTCAGGAGATGGAGATCATCCTGGTCAACATGATGAAACCCCGTCTTTATTAAACATACAAAAAAATTAGCTGAGCATGGTGGCATGTGCCTGTTGTCCCAGCTACTCGGGAGGCTGAGGCAGGAGAATTGCTTGAACCTAGGAGACAGAGGTTGCAGTGGGCCGAGATTGCGCCATTGCATTCCAGCCTGGGTAACAAGAATGAAACTCTGTCCCAAAAAATAAAAATAAATAAAAATAAAAATAGAGAACACACCATTGAATTTGAATTGTAGATAAATAATAAATATAGAATAATTTTTTGGTATAAAATGTCACATGATCCATTTGAAGTATTAAGCATTTTGCATTGTATTTGGTAACCCTGAGCAGAGTTCTTTTTCCCCAAATCTCTAGTCATTCCTGGATTATCTGGAGTTTGGCCTCTGGAAAATCCCTAAAGAAGGACTTAAGTCAAAAATGGGCAAGTTCAGTGTGACTGATAACTTTGTTACTGAAATGCATTATCTTCCCTGAGCTCTTGCCTTGCGTTCTTGATTAATTGAAGCAATTCCTCTTTTTAATTCATGGTGAAAATGTATTGTCACAGTATTTATCTGCTCCCCAGCAACATCTTGTTGGTGGGGAGTTTTGCATTTTCCATGTATTTTTTCGTACTTTTTACATCTTTGAAAATAATCTTTTTACATATCCTATTAAAATGTTTTTATTAGTCATTATTGAAGAAAGACTATTTTCACAAATAAACTATTGTTAAAGTAGAAGTCAAAGCCATGTTCAAGACTAATTAAATTTTTCTACTAATAATGAGTTTCTTGTATCTAAGCTCAGTTTTTCTTTACTTCTCTCTAACCAAAAGTTGAACAGCTTCATGGGATTCTTTTTTTCTTTTTGGCTGATTTTGTGCAAACAGCAAACTGGTTAACTGGTACACGCAAATATTTCTCACTTTTAAATTATTTATTTTGCCTGGTTTCCTCTCTTTCTCAAACATAAAGTGTGTTTTGGACTCTCCTGCCGCTAGTCAGTATATTGTATTTTTGTTTCCGCTGTAGCAAAAATAGAATTCAGTTTTCTTCTCTTGGACTGCCCTCACCTTGGTGAGGTTCAATTTTGCTTCCCTTTTCTAATGTACGTGATGCTTAGTTCACAGTCCCTTGTGTATTAGCTTCTTCCTATACCTTTCCTACTTGACCCCTACTGCTTCATGTCTCCTATCTGCCTGGGGGCTGAGGTCTTGTATGCTTCCCTGTTTTAAACGACCTGAGTTTCCCCACCCCCATTATATGCTTTTTGGATGACTTCTTAGAAATCCTTGTTTTATGCTGATATGTTTAAGCTTATATATTCGCTGTTGTACTTGTTAGCAAAAAGAAAAGGAAAAAAAGCTTATTGAAGGAAAGTAATCACTAACTTTTTAATGAGGTCTATTTTAAAAATTAATGAGAGTGTTTTGGTTTTTAAAAACACCTATATTAATGTCAAGAACAATGAATAAGTAAATCAGAATGCTTAAAGAGGAAAGTTATTGTTCTTGAATTATAAAAAATTACCTAATGAAAAAAATTGAAAATATTCAGGAAATCCGATTATTATTGTTCAGGTTTTGAATAACTTATTTCTAATTGAAGTTTTTGCCATATTATTTCTTGATTTCAAGACAACATTTTATATTTCTTAGCTAGGGTGTCATTGACAATGGATTATTGAGTTTCACTGGGATTTCTTATCTCATGATGATTCCATCTGGTATGCTATATTCCTTACATGTCCAAAGTTTCCTTTTAGAAACAATTGGTATGCTGAGATTTCTTGATATAAATACGTCAGGGCAAGCTTAAAGCCTATCCTACACACTAAATTAGGGATCAGAGCAATACTTACCATAAATTTTTACACTCACCAATTGACATAATATCAATGGGACACCAGAGATAATGTCAGAATGTTTTTTCTTGACATCATTTTCTTTTTTCCATTTCTTCAAGCCCTTTTATAAGTAATATTAATGTTCATAAGTGTTAGTTGGAGTCCTATGCAATGAGATTATAATAAGATACTTCATGCTAATTCAATAAAGTTTCAGTGAACTCTTATCAAATGAATCTAGAAAAATGTTTCAAAAATATAATCCAATGTCTAATATTACATGTGTTTTTTTCTTGATCTGAAGAGAAATTTTTGAAGTAACTATTTGTGATAAAATTTACCAATCCAGACACAGAAACACTATTTTAACTTTTTAAAAAATTTCAGCTTTCAGATACAGAGGGTACATGTGCAGGTTTGTTACATGGGAATATTCTGTGATGCTGAGGTTTGGGGTATGGATCCCATTACCCAGGTACTGAGCATGACACCTGATAGGTACTTTTTCAACCCATTCACCCCCTCTTTCCACCCTCTAGCAGATTGTACTGTCTGTTATTCTTATATTTATGTCCATATGTGTTCAGTGTTTAGCTATCACCTATAAGTGAGAACATGTATTTGGTTTTCAGTTCCTACATTAATTTGTTTAGGATTATGGCCTCCAGCTCTATCTATGTTGCTGCAAAGGACATGATTTCATTCTTTTTTTGTGGCTACATAATATTCCATGGTGTGTATGTACCACAATTTCTTTATCCAATCTACCATTGGTGGGCACCTGGGTTGATTCCATGTTTTTGCTATTGTGGGTAGCACAGCAGTGAAAACGTGAACAGGTGTCTCTTTTGGGTAGAGTGAATTATTTTCCTTTGAGTATATACCAGTTATGGGATCGCTGGCTCAAATGGTAGCTTTGTTTTAAGTTCTTTGAGAAATCTTCAGACTGCTTTCCACAGTGGCTGGACTGATTTACATTCCGATCAGCAGTGTATACGCGATCCCTTTTCTTGGCAGCCTCACCAGCATCTATTGTTTTCTGACTTTTTAACAACAGCTAGCCTGACTGGGCTGAGGTAATATCTCATTGTGGTTTGGATTTGCATTTCTCTGATAATTAGTGATGCTGAGCATTTTTTTTTCAAATGTTTGTTGGCCACACATATGTCTTCTATGGAGAGGCAAACACAGAAACATTTTAAAATTAGGGTTGTGATGTCTTTCTAGGGCCCCGTATTCTATTGCATTTTTCTGATTTTTCTCCCTCATAAGCTTAGGTATTCAATTAAACTAAATGATGTATTTATCACAACAGTGTCTTGGAGCATATAAATAATTTTAATTTTCATTTATTATTATTATTTGAGACAGAGTCTTGCTCTGTCACCCAGGCTGGAGTGCAATGGCATGATCTCAGCTCACTGCAATGTTCACCTCCTGGATTCAAGCAATTCTCCTGTCTCAGCCTTCCAAGTAGCTGGGATTATAGGCGTGTGTCACCACACCCAGCTATTTTTAGTAGAAACAGCATTTCACCATGTCTCTGACCTCTGACCTCACATGATTCGCCTGTCTCAGCTTCCCAAAGTGCTGGATTGCAGGCATGAACCACTGCACCTGGCCTACATCAAAATAATTTTAAAGGAAAACAATAGAATTGTCAGTATTTGGTAACAAGGAAAAAGGAGTAAATCAGATCAAACACTTTGCTTTAAGTGTAGAGTGGAATTATCTATAAAACAAACATTAATTTGAGAGGAGTGTCAATATAGACCAGTTTGCTCTTATTTTTTCCACTTTTGATTTTTGGATGGCTTCTTAGAAGTCCTTATTTTATCCTAAAATGGATAAGCTTATATACTCACTCTTGGACCTGTTGCCATAAACTTATTTAGTGAAAGCAAATATTCAATTACTTCTTAATGAGGTATACCTTTAAAATAATATATTTTTTATCTGTTGGAAAAACCACCTGGATTAATGTCAAGAAAGATGACATTGTAATTATTACAAGAGCTTTGTGTCAAAACATATTCCTTAAAGCAAGAAATGATTTAAAGTTTATCAACACATTTATTCGAGCCATTGCCTTCATGACTCCTATTAAATCCAGTTTAAATAAGAAACATAGAAATAAAAAGAGAATTTCTATATTCCATGAAGTTAGAAACTACATTTTCCTTACTTTTGAGGGAATACAGTATCACGTGCAAATAGTCCATAACTTTAGATCTACTATTGGATATTCATTATTATTAAGCATTAATACCTGTCCTATATTTATAGTTATAGAATAATGGATGATTGTGTTTAGTATCTGGAATGGTTAAAGCATATTAATTTCTATTAATATGATTTCATTAATTTGAAAAAAACTATAAGATTTGCTTGAGACTGAGTTTCTGTTTAATATCTTGTTGTGAGATGGCCAATCACCTGTCCTTTCTATATTTACCTCCAGATAATGGTTGATGTATCATTAAATGTAAGATACAGGAGACTTTGTTGTCAAATTCTATCATCAGAGAATATTAGTTATAATGGGAGTTCTTAGATGCTAAGGAATTTTTGAAGCAAATCTTTTCCTTAAAGATAATTTTTTAGTATGATTTCATATTTCCTTGTGGAAGAGGCCATAAGCCTTTGGGAAGCTTTGGATCAACCAATTTACATCAACCAAAATACCAGATACAACTCCACCAGCAGTGATTTGGGAGGCTATTTTTAGACTAGAAAATTTGCACTCTAACTTTTCACAAAGTTGTGTTCCATTTCATTCCTTGAAAGCTACCAAGTTAATAATCATAGCTCATTTTGTAAGGTGTTTCTTAATACATGTTTAAGGTTTTAAAAAATTTATTAGTAATGAATTACAAGGAAAGGGCCTGGGTAAATTATCACCAAATGGTATCACTGAAAGCATATAGACTCTCCCATAGAATATAACTATTATCTAACTCATATAATTTTATAAAATATAAATTATTTTGAGCAATTTTATGTCTGTGACATAGTTGGACAAGTTTATATAGAAAGCAAATGAATATTAATTATCTTACAACCAAGTATCTTTATGCTTTCTCTATATGGCTTGAGAAAAAATATATATATATACACACACATATACTATCAAGACAGTAAATTACAATTACCAATCTGTGGACTATCTCATTTATTAAAGAGTGAATTCTGCACTTATAGGTCATAACACAACTTATAGATTATGACACAAATTGCCTTATCACGTTAATAAGAAATCTGTTTTACCAAACATCTATGAAACAAAATGCCCGAATACTTTGAAAAATACAGAAGGTAAAATGATCACTTGAAAGAACTGTATGTTCTTGAAGAAATTTTTTGTTTGTTTGAGATGAAGTCTCACTCTGCTGTGTCTCACTCTGTTGCTTAAGTGGAATGCAGTGGTGCAATCTTGGCTCACTGCAACCTCCACCTCCAAGGTTCAAGAGATTCTCCTGCCTCAGCCTTCCAAGTAGCTAGGACTACAGGTACTCACTACCACGCCTGGCTAATTTTTGTATTTTCAGTAGAGACACCGTTTTAGTATGTTGGCAAGCTGGTCTTGAACTCCTGACCTCATGAGCTATCCTGCTTAGCCTCCCAAAGTGGTGGGATTAGAGGCGTGAGCCACCGCACCCAGCCTGAAGAATTTTATTCTTAGGAAAATGTAAAGCAGCAACACTGAAAGTAGTACCATTTATACACAGTTATGGGCCCTGTTTTGATTAGTTATGCT
>PVKV010037502.1:0-14750 GCA_004027835.1 Alouatta palliata
AAAAAAAAAAAAATTAAAACCACAATTAGCATTGGCTACTTCTTAACTCAGCAGATAGAAAGTAGTCTATCTGTTGAGAGATCTATTCTATATGAAATGGAATAAATGAAATCTAATTTTTTTTTAAAGCAGTCTCACTCTGTTCCCTCAGTGGGGCTGCAGTGGAGTGATGCAATCATAGCCCACTGTAACCTTGAACTCCTGGGCTCAAGTGACTGCCCATCTCAGCTTCTCAAGTAACTAGGACTACAGGCTTGCACCAACATGCCCAGCTAGTCTGTTTGTTTCCTCTTTTGTAGAGACAGTGTCTCAATGTGTTGCCCAGGCTGGTCTGGAACTCCTGGCCTCAAGCAATCCTTCTGCCTTGGATTCCCAAAGTGCTGAGTTACAGGTGTGAGCCACCATGCCTAATCCTAATATCATTTTTATAAATATTTCTGTTTCAGTCAAGCATCCTAAAGTCAATTTCAAGTAATAAACAAGTAGCCAAAGACTGTAGTGATTCCTTTATTTAGAAATTAGGCATATTATGACAGAGATGATATCTAATTCTGCCCGGATAAGCTACAGGTAAGAAAAATCTTAGAGGTCTAGGCTACACAAAAGCAACCCCCTTGTTTCCCTGATGTTAGGCTACCACATTGTTTCTGCAAAGCCAGGATGGTGATAGGTGGTGGTAGATGAGCTAGTTTTTACTTATTTTTATTATAAAAAAAATTCAAAATATACGAAAAGATAGAGACTTTCACCCAGCCTTAACAATTACCAAGTCACAACCAATTTTGTCTCTTCTACGTCTTCAACCCTCCTCCCCAAATTTAACCACTCTCAAAATTATTTTGGGCAAATACAAGTAAGATTCTGATGGATTCCACTGACTGTGAATCTACACATTTTAGTGACAGGAGAGCACAACTCTCTAAAATGGAGAGACAACCTCAAAAGTAATTCCATCCAAGAGATTTAATTCTTTCCATCATCAGTGCTTCCTGAAGTTAACAAGTTCTCCCTTTCCATCTCATTTTCTCCACTAACGGTCTTTGGAAAAAGGCTGTTTAAAAAGTTTTTTTAGAAAAACAAAAGAGAGTCAGACTTCTGATATCCAGTACCCTACAGATGCAGCTTGGAAGTCATCAGTCCATCATAACAAGAAGGAAAAAGCTGAACAGACTGGGGGGGAAAAAATCAACAACTCTTCTTTTATCCATGATAGAGATGGAGGACACAGGATAAACCACAGTCCCTAACACAGGAAAGAGAGTACAGGGAGTCACAGCCTACTTGAGCTGAGCCATGAGCAGAAACAACAGGGGGAGCCAGTGCCTGGGTGGGAAAACCTCAACTGTAATTGATAAAACCTGCTGGAGCCTCTGTGCGGACAAGTCTGAGAAATAAAAACTCCAGGAGGACCCATTCATAGGGCAGCCCCACATTCATGAGTTTTACCCCAGGAATTCAACCAAGTTCTCACAGTAAATATCAGAAAAATTCCCTCAGGCTTTCAGCAAAACAAGGGGAAACTGAACCATTCTGAAATATGCCTGAGCACTCTGTTCTTAACTAGTTTCTCCTGAGGGCAGGCCTTGTTAATGAGAGCCAAGCCTCTTGGGGTTTTCACAGAGCCTAAATGACCTGGCGGGAGGGAAATGCCCAAGTCTAGCCACCCTTTCGCACTTAAGTTGGGGTGGTGGGAAGGCAGAAACTGCCAATAATTTGCAAAGTTCCCAGTGCAGAGGCATAGGCTCACTAAAAGACTGAGACCTACTATACATCTTAAGAATGCTGAGGATCCAAGAGACGGCGGATTAGACACAACTCCAGCGCACAACACCCAGCGAAAGAGATGCAGAAACCCAGAGATCTCCTAGCTCCAACCGAGGTACCACGTGCATTTCAATGGATCTGGTCCGAGGGTGAGCAAAGCCCACTCAGGGCAGACCAAGACGGGGAGGGGTGCTGCTTCACCCAGAAAGTGCCTCTGACCAGTGAGTTGGAGGCTCTACCTCTAGCGCTCTGGTCCAGATACAGTGCTTCCCCCAAAGCCTCAGCAATACACAGAACAGGGGATCTTTGCCAGTCAAGCGCAGGGAATTACAAGTGCGGAGTTCTGCAGACTGAGCTATCGCCCCCTCCCCCCGCCCAGAGAGAGAGGGAGCTGTAAGCGGGAGCAGCTGGGCGGCCCCTACCCCATGACCAGAGTGAGAGAAAGCTGAAAGGGGGAGACTGCCAGGTGCGGCTGGGCAGGTCCCTGCCCTCCCCAACAAACCCCAGATGGCAGAAGCTCTGATTCTAGTGGGTTGCATAGCCAGTGCCACAATCTGAGAGGAACCCTGAATGATCCAGCCCAGTGGAGGAAGGGCACAACCCACCACTAGACGGGTGGGATGGGGCTACATATTTTAACAAAAAACACAGGAAGCCTACTATGTAGCAACTGGAATGATGTTCTCAACAACCCAGCAGTGCCTACAGGTCAGCAGAACAGATGGGCCTAATCTCCTAACATAAATAAGACACAGGAAGCTTCCCTAGTAACCTGAAAGAGTCCCTAGAAACCCAGTAGCACCCCCACAGGCAGACAAGCAATCTCATCAAGCAGCTCTCTGACACTACAGCCACGTAAATCCACAAAGATGGGAAAAAACCAGCGCAAAAAAGGTGAAACCACCAAAGACGAGGACACCTCTTCTCCTTCAAGGGATCACAACTCCTCAACAACACAGGATCACAACTTGACTGAGAAGGAGTGTGAAGAATTGACGGAAACAGGATTCAGAAGGCGGATAATAACAAACTTCTCAGAGCTAAAGGAACACGTTCTAACTCAATGCAAAGAAAACAAAAACCTTGAAAAAAGGTTAGACAAAATGCTAACTAGAATAACCAGCTTAGAGAAGAACATAAATGACTTGATGGCGTTGAAGAACACAGCACAAGAATTACGTGAAGCAAACACAAGTTTTAATAACCGAATTGATCAAGCAGAAGAAAGGATATCAGAGATTGAAGATCAACTCAATGAAGTAAAAAGAGAAGACAATAGAAGAGAAAAAAGAGTGAAAAGAAACAAACAAAGCCTCCAAGAAATATGGGATTATGTGAAAAAACCTAATCTACACTTGATCGGTGTACCTGAACATGACGGGGAGAATGAATCCAAGCTGGAAAACACACTCCAGGATATTATCCAAGAGAACTTCCCAAGCCTAGCAAGGCAGTCCAATTTCATATTCAAGAAATACAGAAAACTCCACAAAGATATTCCTCAAGAAGAGCAACCCAAAGGCACATAATTGTCAGATTCACCAGGGTTGAAATGAAGGAAAAAATGCTAAGGGCAGCCAGAGGGAAAGGTCAGGTCACCCACAGAGGGAAGCCAATCAGACTCACAGCAGATCTCTCAGCAGAAATTCTACAAGCCAGAAGAGAGTGGGGGCCAATATTCGACATCCTTAAAGAAAAGAACTTTCAACCCAGAATCTCATATCCAGCCAAACTAAGCTTCATAAGTGAAGGACAAATAAAATCCTTTACGGACAAGCAATTATTGAGAGATTTTGTCATCAGCAGACCTGCCCTACAAGAGCTCCTGAAAGAAACACTAAGCATGGAAAGGAACAAGTACCAGTCACTGCAAAAGCAAACCAGTTGGCAAAGACCAAAAATGCAATGAAGAAAATGAGTCAACTAATGAGAAAGAAAACCAGCCAGTAACAAAATGGCAGGATCAAATTCACACATAACAATATTAACATTGAATATAAATGGCCTAAACGCTCCAATCAAAAGACACAGACTGGCAAAAAAAATTTTTGCAATCTACCCATCTGACAAAGGGCTAATATCCAGCATCTACAAAGAAATAAAACAGATATACAAGAAAAAAACAAACAACCCCACTCAAAAGTGGGCAAAGGATATGAACAGTCACTTTTCAAAAGAGAATATATATGAGGCCAACAAACATGAAAAAATGCTCATCATCACTGGTCATTAGAGAAATGCAAATCAAAACCACACTGAGATATCATCTCACGCCAATTAGAATGGCGATCATTAAAAAACTGAGAGACAACAGATGCTGGAGAGGATGTGGAGAAACAGGAACACTCTTACACAGTTTGTGGGAATGTAAATTAGTTCAACCATTGTGGAAGAGAGAGTGGCGATTTCTCAAGGATCTAGAAATAGAAATTCCATTTGACCCAGCAATCCCACTATTGGGTATATACCCAAAGAACTATAAATCGTTCTACTATAAAGACACATGCACACGTATGTTCATTGCAGCCCTGTGTACAACAGCAAAGACCTGGAACCAACCCAAATGCCCATCAATGATAGACTGGACAAAGAAAATGTGGTACATATACACCATGGAATACTACGCAGCCATAAAAAACGATGAGTTCGTGTCCTTTGTAGGGACTTGGATGAATCTGGAAACCATCATTCTCAGCAAACTGACCCAAGAACAGAAAGCCAAGCACCATACGTTCTCACTCATAGGTGGGTGTTGAACAACGAGAACACACGGACTCAGGGAGAGGAGCATCACACACAGGGGACAGTTGGCGGGGGTAGGGGAGAGACAATAGGGAGTGGGGAGGGATAACATGGGGAGAAATGCAAGATATAGTATGCACCTAAAGTAAAATAAATAAATTATTTTTAAAAAAATTATGTAATCAACCTATGACATCAAATGAAAATTTCTGGAAAAAAAAAAAAAGAATGCTTCCCCCATGGCCCCCACCCCTCACACTTACCACAACAGCACTAACATCACTAATGCCTATTTATAGGAGTTCCTTTTATAATACCTGGTACATCATATCTATCATGAAAAAAATTACAAGGCAAACTAAAAGCAGAAAACACAATTTGAAGAGAAAGAGCAAGCATCATAACCAGACATGGCAGGGATGTTGGAAGTATTACACCAGAAATTTAAAATAACAATGACTCATATGCTAAGGATCTAATGGATAAAACAGGTAACATGCACAGATGGGCAACCTAACTCAGAAAGATAGAAATCCTAAGAAAGAATCAAAAAGAAATGTGAGAGAGCAAAAGAACTGCAACAGAAATGACTAATGCCTTTGATGGATTTATTACTAGATTTGACACTTGATAAAAAACCTCCAAAGCTGACTGAAAACAACACAACAGAATTCCAAGGACTATGGGACAATTACGAAAAGTGAACATGTGCATGATGGGAGTCTCAGAAGGAGAAGAGAAACAGAAGCGATGCTTGAAACAGTAATGACTCAGAATTTCCTCCAAATTAATGTCAGACACCAAACCACAGATCCAAGAGCTTGGAAAGCTCAAAGCACGATAAAAGCCAAAGTGAGGTGGGGTGAGGAAGAGAGAGAGACTGAGACTATACCTAGGCATATCATTGTCAAACTACAGAAAGTTAAATATTTGTTTAATCCTGAAAGAAGTGGGCAGGGGGCACCTTACCTATCGAAGAACAAAGATAGGAATTACACCTGATTTCTCAGACACCATGCAAGCAAGGAGAGAGTGGAATGAAATATTTAAAGTGTCGAGAGAGAAAAACCACCAACCTAGAACTCTGTACCCCACAAAATTATCCTTCAAAAGAGAAACACTTTTTCAGACAAAAATTGACAAAACTTATTGCCAGTAGAATTGCCCTGCAAAACAAGTTTAACAGTTCTTTAGAGAGAAAAAAAATAACAAGTCAGAAACTCAGATCTTCATAACAAAGGAAGAGCACAACAAAGGAATAAGTGATGGTAAAATAAAATTTTTCTTATTCTTAATCTAAGTTTTTTCAAAAGAATAGCCCCAGCGTGTTTGATTATGTTTATGTACATATCTTATGTATATATGCTTATGTATGCTTTACATAAGTGAAATGAATGACATCAATGATATAAGGGACAGGAGGGAGAAATCAGAATTATGTTATAAGGTACTCACACTACCTGTGAAGTGCTGTAGCATTATGTCATTACTTCAAAATGGGCTTGGATTACTTGTAAATGTATATTGCAAAAACATTAGAGCAACCACTAAAAAAAAAGAAAAAGAACAAACTGGTATGCTAAGGGGAGAAAACAATCTTGTGATTCTCAGATGCAGAAAGAGAGGAGACACACATAAGAAGAAAGAACTAGGGCAACAAACGCAAAACGTAATAAATACATTAGATATTCATCCAACTATATCAATAATCACTTTCAACATCAATAGCCTAAATGCATCAATTAAAAGAGATGTTGTCAGAGTGGATCAAAAAACAAGACCTAACTACATGTTGTCTACAATAAACCAACTTTCAATATAAAGACACATAAATTAATAAAACTGGTTTGATAAAAAATATATCATGCTAACACTAATGAAAAGAAAGCAAAAATAGCTATACCAATCTCAGAGCAATAAACCAACTTTCTACAATAAACCAACTTTCAATATAAAGACATAAATTAATAAAAGTGGTTTGATAAAAACATATCATGCTAACACTAAGGAAAAGAAAGCAAAAATAGCTATACTAATGTCAGACAGAGCAGACTTCCAAGCAAGGAACTTATCAGGGATAAATGGCATGACATAATGATAAAGAAGTCAATTCTCCAAAAAGGCAACAATCCTTAATGTATAGGCTCCTAACAATAGAGCATCAAACTATGTGAGGAAAATACTGATAGAACTGCAACCAGAAAGATGAATCCACTGTTATAATTAGAGACTTCAACACCTTTCTATCAGAAATAGACAAATCTAGCAGGCAGAAAGTCAGTGAGAACGTAGTTGAACTCGACAATACCATCAAAGATATGTTTAGATACACAAATACCTACCATTGTGTTGCAATTGCCCACAGTATTCAGTGTACAGCATGTACAGTATTCATGAGGTATAGGTTTGTAGCCTAAATGCAATAGGCTACACCATGTAGACTAGGTGTACAGTAAGGTATACCATCCAGGTTTGTGTAAGTGTAGTCAATGATGTTTATAGAAGGATAAAATTAATGATGCATTTCTCAGAACTTATTCCCATCATTAAGCAACACATGACTGTATTGGAAAGAAAGTACCTAAAAATCAATCATCTACAGTTCCAACTTGGGAAACAGAAAAGTGGTAAATTAAATCAAAAGCAGAGCAGAAACGACTGAAGTTGAAAACAGGAAATCAATAAAGGGAAAAAAATTAAACCAAGTGCTGGTTCTTTGAAAAGAACTAAAAAAATTCATAAGCCTATAACCACAATAAGAAAACAAAAGGACACAAGTTATTTTCAGAAATGAAAAAAGAAACAGCATTACAAATCTCACGGAGAGTAGAAGGATAAAAAAAGTATTATGAACACCTCTATGCCCACATATTTGATAACCTAGATGAAACAGACCAATTCCTTGAATGACAAAATCTGCCAAAATTCATATAAGAAAGAAACACTCTCAACGGGCTATTAAAGAAATTGAATCAGTAATTCATAACCTTTCAAAACAGAAATTACCAAGCCCAAATGGGCTTGCCTATAAATTCTACCAAATATTTAAGAAAGAAATACCAATTTCCTAACATCTCTTTCAGAAGACAGAAGCAACAGGAATACTTCCTAACTCATTCTATGAGGCCAACATCACTTTAACACCAAAACCAGACACAAGCATTACAGGGGAGAAAAAAAACTACAGACTAATCACTCATAATGATAGATGCAAAAGTCCTCAATAAATACAAAGACCTACTATTAATATCATACTTCATGGTAAGAAACTGGAAGCTCTCCTGCTAAGATCAGGAAAAAAGCAGACATCCTCTCTTATCACTGCTGTCTGACATCATTCTAGAATTCCTAATTAATGCAATAAGACAAGAAAAGGAAATCAAAGGCATACTGATTGGGAAAGAAGAAATAGAACTGGTTTTCTTCACAGATGACATGATCATCTATGTAGGAAATCAAAAAGAATGAACAAAGAAACTACTATACTAATAAGCAATCATAGCAAGACTACAAGATTGAAAGTTAGTATACAAAAGTTAATCACTTTCCTGTTTTATCACAAATGAAAAAAGGAACATCAGTACAAACCCCACAGACATTAAATGGATAAAAAGAATACTATGAACAACTTTAGGAGGCCAAGGCAGGCAGATTGCTTGAGGCTAGGAGTTCAAGACCAGCCTGGCCAACATAGCAAGACTCCATCTCTACTAAAATACAAAAAGTAGCCAGGCATGGTGGCACATGCCTGTAATTTGAGCTTCTTGAGAGGCTGAGAATTGCTTGAACCCAGGAGGCGGAGGTTGCATGAGCCAAGACTGCACCTGCAGAGCAAGACACTGTCCCCCACCAAAAAAAAAAAAAAAAAAAAAAAAAAAAAAAAAAAAAAAAAAAAAAAAAAAAAAAAAAAAAAAAAAAAAAAAAAAAAAAACTATGAATTTAAAAAAAATAAATACTAAATACTAAATAAATACTAAATAATAAATTTTAAAAATAAAAAATAAATTTATTATTTAAATAAATAAATAAATAAATAATACTATCAATTTACCAGCAATAAATAAGTGGAATTTGAAACTAAAAACAACACCATTTACATTATTAGCACTCCCAAAAATGAAACACTTAGGTATAAATCTAACAAAATATTAGCAAATTAAATCTAACAAGATATAAAAATAGTTATAAATCACAACCAAGTGAGATTTATCCCAGGAATGCAAGGTTGGTTTAACATTCACAAAGAAAACAAATCGCATGATCTAAACAGCAGATTTAAAAAAAAATTTTTTTTTTTTTTTTTTTACAAATTCCAATACCCACTCATGATCTTTTTTTTAAAGCTCGGTAAACTAGGAATAGAAGACAATTTCCTCACCTTGATAAAGAATATCTGCAAATGCTGGCAAGGATGTGGAGCAACAGAAACTCATTCATTGCTGGCAGGAATTCAAAATGGTGTAGCCACTTTGGAAGACAGTTTGGCAGTTTCTTACTAAACCAAACATATTTTTGCCATCTGGCACAGCAATCATGCTCCTGGGTAATATTTATCCAAAGGAGTTGAAAACTTATGTGTACACAAAATCCTTCACATGGATGTTTATAGCAGCTTTATTCATAATTGCCAAAACTTGGAAGCGATTAAGATGTCCTTCAGACCTTTGAAAGTCAAAGGTTAATCCAACATCCACTAGTTGTTAAGACTTAAGTAGGATTAAGGGAACTGCTGAGAACAATCTAATTGCGGTTATTTCATTTTAATACTACTGATAGGGTTTTACAGATTTTTATTAAGGGAGTGAAAAGATCCTTTCTCTTCTTGATCTATCTTTAACTCTCTTTTAGTAACCTATAAATGACACATTCTTTATATAGTACCTTATTCTCCCTGACCCCTCAGAATTCAGACAACTTACTAGCTTTTATGGCAATGTAGTTATTTGCATAAAATTAATACAAATCTGTCATTTTTGTAGCCAGGCTATAGTTGAATTGATTATATAAACAAGATCAAAACAAAACAAAATAAAAAAAAATCTCTTCAGTAGGTGAACAAAAACTGTTGCATCCACACAATGAAATGTTATTCGGCACTAAAAGGAAATGTACTATGAAGCCATGAAAAGACATGGAGGAAACTTAAATGCATACTACTAAGTGAAAGAAGCCAATGTAAAAAGGCTAGGTACTGTATAATTCCAACTATAATATATGACATTCTGGAAAGATAATTATGGAGACAGTAAAAAGATCAGTAGTTTTCAGAGGTTTTGGGGGAGGGGAGAGGAATAAAGAGGCAGAACACAGGATTTTTAGAGCAGTGAAAATACCATATGATATTAAAATCCTAGATATGCATCATTACACATTTGTGCAAGCCCACAAAATGGACACCACCAAGAATGAACCTTAGTGTAAACTATGGACTTTGTTGAAAAAACGTCAACACCAGTTTGTCAATTGTAGCAGATATCCTGCGGTGGGGAATGTTGATAACGGCAAAGGCTATGCATGTTCAGAGAATGGGGTATATGAGAACTCTGTATCTTCCTCTCAATTTTTCTGTGAACCTTAAACTGTTGTAAAAAGAGCCTTTTTATAAAAATCAAACCAGGCAGTTGAATAAATTAGGGGGAGGAGCGAATTAGGTGCACATAATTAAGCATAACAATTTCATGTCCTCATTTTCCTAAAAACATAAAGACAACAAGTAGCTCTTACTTGATTTCCTTCACAGGTACTTTCTTCTGAAGAAGTTGTTGCACCATAGATTTTTCTGAGGGAAGCAAAATTAATAAAGCTTCACCATCCTCTTTGTACCTAAACAAAAAGAAACAAAATCTTTAATACATCAATGCAATCTGCATTTTACATTTTAACAGTGTGATAAACAGGTAAACCTGAAAACAAGTTCATCTAACCAGTAAATGTCAGAGACTGGCTTTTAATCTCTGATAACAGAAAACTAGGGCTCTGAACACCTCATAACATTTTCATCACCGGTTATTCCTAGTGACTTTTAAGCTGTTCCACTGAAGATGATCTAAATTCTAAGAAAGAAATCAATTAAAGAGATTTTCTTAAATAGCTCTCTACCCATATGACAAGGAGACAATTTCTCACTCAAGCCACTAGAGGATCATAATAAAATTAATCTTTTAATAAACATGGCACCCAATATATACTTTTTAAAAAAATTCAACTTCTCTTCCTGGGAATTTTATTTACACCTTGGAAGTAAAATTGTTTAGAAGCATTAGTTATAAGAAACAGATCTGTTCAAGTAAAACACTTGCCTCCAATCCATGTTACTTCTCTTCCCTCACCTAGTAAAATCTTATTTCAACGCTGTATCTTCAGAAATTGGTACTGACACAGGCCACAAGACATCCTGCAGTTATTTAGCCTCTGTGCCACTTGCATACAGATTTTCCCAATACCTTAATGTCAGCTATTACATACAAGCAGTAAAACAGAGAACACAATTGGATACCTGGAGAAATTTAAAAAAAAAAAAAAACAATCTCAAAGCACTCTCACCAGGATTCATGTTATAAAATGTGAGGAGCAAATAAACTTTTTACTGAGAAACTTTGTGGTGGGCATAAACTGTAAAGAACATAAAGAAACAGAAGATGAAAATCCCTGTCTCCAGTGATCTAATGTTCCTGTTGACTAGAAAAAAACACACACACAAGCAAGAGAGTCAAGAGAACAGTCACAAAACAGTAAGTGGGTGCAAAAGGACAACCGTGGGCAATAACCACCACCAACTCAGAAAGGAAAAGAGGCCTCTCGGGGTTAGCCAGAGAAAAACAAAATACGTCATGGAAGATGAAATGAAATTTCAGGTGGGCCTTGAAGATGGGAAAGAAATATGAGTTTAAACTGTCCCCTAGGCAGCACTGGACTAAACCATCCATGCAGCCACAAGTCATTAGCATTTAAAGTAGTGAAGAGACTAAGGTGTCACAAAGGAGGAGAATGTGTGAACGAGCGAGTGGAAGCCAGAAAATACAAGGAAAATGTATTAAAGAGTGAATAAGAAAAAGAAATTCCACTGAAGCCACAGTACACAAACAGCAGGAGAGACTGCTAGAAAGGTACATTAGAACCTGTTTTTAGAAGCCCCAGAATGTCCCTGCATAGAGAGATTGAATACCACCAATACGTAAGTAGAATTTTATCATCAAATGCTGGAAGAAAAATCTGGCTTTGACATACTGAGAGATGGCACTGCCTTGAGAAACCAACATCTGAACTGAGACCTAAAGAATAATTAGGAATTAGTCCAACATTAGAGGAAGGGATATAAAGGGGATAGTCGAGTTTTCCATGGGGTAAGGCAGCATTTGAGAGTCCAGTGGATAGTTTCCTCTTCTTTACGCCTACTTGCTTTTTCTAGTCAACAAAGGGGACAGAGTGAGGTTGAACACACAATTTACTACTTTCACCAATTATTTGTTTTAGAACTGAAAGACCAGTACCAAATAACTTCCTCACAGCATTTTAACACAGAATAATATGACTCAAAGTTTTCACCTTCATTCACTACAAAATAATACGAATTTAAAGCTGATCCCTAAGCAGTATTGGACAAAACCATCTGTGAAGGCAGAATTTACTAGTATATGAAGCAATGAGGTGACATGCTGAGCAGACAAGATAAGGGAGAGACGTCGTAACTTCTGAAGCTCCCAGACTCCACCAAAGAAAGATTACATGTCCAAAGAGAACAGGAATCAGTTAATGCTGACTCTTAAGCAGGACACTTCCAAAATGTTCTTGAAGCAACCAGACTCTTGAAGTTAAGCACATTACCTTCAGAAGTAGAAAGGTTTATTCTGTGTAGAACCATTAGAAAGGAGGAGAACAATGTGGTTGAGGGCTAGTCAACAGTCACCCATTTTAATACTCTACATTCAAGTTCAGAGATGGCAAAATGAAATAAATAGGCCCACAAGTCTACACAGAGCACGAACTGTGGCAAAGGGGTACGAGAACTCAGGAGACCAAAAAGATACTCACTCAATGTTCTCTCTGACCCCCAGGAAGAAATAATAAGGCTAGCACACCTCTATCCATCTCGTCTACTCATTCCCAGGGAGCACCTAGGAGGATGAGTCAGGACTAAAGTCATAAAGGGACCATGTTCAAACCTTTTAAGAGCCACAGCTAACAGAATATATGTAGAAGGGTACACATTAAGACAAATTCCAACAGTGGAATTTTAGAAGAAAAAGACTCCCAATGGAAAATGGAAAACACTCAGTGTCAAATTCCATAAGGCAAGTAGCACCCATTAAAAAGATCACTGGCCATTTTACCTATTTTACATTACACACATCTTTTCCCCAAAACAACACAAAGCACAAGTTATCGCCCATACTGTAATAACCGAAGTTCCCTAGTAAGCTTTTCTTCTAGAATAAAAGCACTTTTTAAAAGAAAGCATAAGAACATTTTACTTTAAAAAATGCTTGCAGGAATAAAGTCTATTTACCCATGAGCTAGCTTTTAGATTTCAAAAGCAATATTCAAGGCCCAAGGCTAAATGTCTAAGAAATAAGTGTTCTTCAAAAGATTTACACTTTAAAACTCTATATTTAGACAAATTTGTTTTCAAAACATATTTACTTCAAATTGATAAATTGTATTTATCATGTGCAACATGTCTTAGAGTATATACACATTGTAGAATAGTTATGTCTAGCTAATTAAAATATGTATTACCTCCCAGTTATCATTTTTGTGGTGAGAACATTTAACAGCCACTCTCAGCATTTTTCAAGAATACAATAGAGTGTTAACTAGCCACCATGACAAATTATTTAAGAGACATTCTAGCCACCTGACAAAAAGCCCTACATACGAAACAAAATTTCATTTTCACCATCAGTATTAATACTGTATGGAATTTATGCAGCAATTCCAAATTTATGACAAACTTCTTTTTTTTTTTTGTATTAATACATTAATTTGCAGATCTTAAAAGCAAGCAACAAGTAGGAAGTAGCAATACAAAACAGCATTCCTGAGAGCCCAAGAGGTTGGCCTAAAATCAGCTGGTTACTAAATATCAGAGACTTTAAACTTCTCATCTACCACTTTTTCAGTTAGACCAGAATTCCCTCCAGAAACAAGAATACTCAACAGATTGGTCAGGATTGTCTAGCTGATACCAAGAAGCTTATGTCCACATCCTGCAGCTCACTAGTACTTGTAGTTAAAATCAGAATCCAGACCATTGGCTTGGATGTACATGGTAATTCTTCTACTGAAATAACCTTCAAACAAACTAGAGTCAGAGGCAGGAAAAAAGCCCTGCCATTCTGGCAATAATTTGCCTTCTGCCCATGAGCCAATAATCTTTACTCAAATTCAGATTCTCCAACACATCAACTCCATTTAGTTGGCTCTTTAATTGTCCCTTAAACTTTGCCCATTCATCCTGTCCACTACCGTCCTGCCATGTACTGTGATGCACTGTTCCCAACTGCACAGCCACCCTCAGCTCTCTTAGCCTCGTTATCTAGGTTACAAAAAGCTTATTTAGAACAATCCCAGTTTTGTAACTAGGAAAAAATATATACATAAGTACAGGAAAAACATTTTTTCTACCTGATAGATTTTAGGTGATTTTGATTGTTTTGTCATTATTGTCTAGAATCTGTTTAGTGAGTAGCATTATTTTTGTAATACAAGTTATTAAAAATAAGTTTTAAAAAACTCTATATACTTTTAAGACCTACATGTTTTATATCACTCTTACCCCATTTAACATACATCCTAGTACTACCAATATTAGTATATTTCCTTATCTTAATTATTAAATTTGAGGACATGTATACATGTGTCCCTAACACATGCACAACAAATATTTGGTGAGTGAACAACAGACACTGTATCAGCAGATAAAAGACCAGACTTGGCCAAGCATGGTGGCTCACACTTGTAATCCCAACACTTTGGGAGGCCAGTGGGCAAAGCACCTGAGGTCAGGAGTTCAAGACCAGCCTGGCCAACATGGTAAAACCCCATCTCTCTGCATCCTTTGTAGGGACATGGATGAACCTGGAAGCCATCATTCTCAGCAAACTGACACAGGAACAGAAAACCAAACACCGCATATTCTCACTCATAGACGGGTGTTGAACAATGAGAACACATGGACGCAGGGAGGGGAGCATCTCACACTGGGGTCTGTCGGGGGAAAAAGGGGAGGGACAGCAGGGGGTGGG
>PVKV010037503.1:0-14747 GCA_004027835.1 Alouatta palliata
CGTCCCGGGTTCAGCTGTGCTTGCTGTGAAACTCTCGATCCAGAGAGTTTCCAATGGCTGTTTTTTTTGTGGGGGTGGGACCAGCCGAGCCTGATCACCTGGCTCCCTGCCTCAGAGCGTCTTTTTTAGTTGAATGATCGACTGTCTCCCAGGTGTTCCAGCCGCCTGTTGAAAAGGCGCCGGGATCTGTATGATTTCCAGTGCGGTGACCCACTGCGCCAGCTGAAACCGCGGGCGCTGGCGTTTTTTTGCCTGGGAAATCTCCTGGCCTGCCTGTCTGTTTCAGTCCCCTTTTTTTAATCAAATGAATGGGCGGCTCTGCCTTCCCGGAGTTCCAATTGCCAGGGAAAACGGCACACGGACCCACGTATTTTGTATCGGGAACTGCTGCGCCGCGGCGCCGCTCCAAACAGCAGCGGCGAAAACGCCCGCGCAGGCGAAAACAGCCGCGCCGGCGAAAACAGCCGCACTGGCCAAACCAGGTGCGCTGGCGACCCGTGGGGCTCCTCCCCCTGGGAATCTCCTGGCCGGTGGGCAATAAAAATCCGTCTGGGAACGTGGCGTCGACTCACCCTCCACGCTTTCACTGGGAGCTGCAATCCTCAGCTGCTCCTAATCGGCCATCTTGGATCTTCTCCTCTAATGCCATTTTCATATTTATGGGCACAAAGCATATGTGTGTGTTTGGTCTACTGCCTAGTGCTTGTTGGAGCTCAGAATGTGAAATAATTGTCACTTGACAAACCTCTAACTTGTAAGGGGCAGAATAAACACTTTCCCAGAATACTCTGCAAAATGGTTAGCTCCATATTACCCTGTGCAGGTTAGATTTGGAAGTGCTGTATAAAGCTGAAGATCAACGCAGTCAAGTAAATGTTGAGATCCAAAAACATCTGGTGAGTTTTCACATTCTCACCTGCCATCTCTCTGCTGTTGTCTTCTTCCAAACAGTGCTCAAATTGGTTTCTTCTAAACTGGGGGAAAGAAAAGCATCCGAGCGGTTCAGCAAATATCTCAGCTTAGCTGACAAAACCAAATAACTAATAGTGCTATCTCTTCATTGACAACTGCTGTCTCCATCGTCAGGGTCTGTCAGCCGCCTCCTCTCAGGTGTGCACGCACTTCTGAAACCTGTGCCTCGCCATTCACTCTGCGCCTCTAATGGGCAGCAGAGCTTCTTTGCTACTGTGCATCAGCATGGAGTTGTCAAGGAAAATGGCCGTCCCTAGGAAAAAGAAAGACAATAAAGCTTCAGTCACAGGATTTTCACAAAAGCACAGCCACATTTCAAAGCCAAACTACCCGACGTAAAGGCAGAGCACAGCTGCACCTTTCCAGTGATGGGGCCCAGGAAGTGCCAGGCACATCTGTCAGGTGCTGTTTGGTTTCAATAGCAAACCTGCCAGAGTTCTCCATCAGCAGTTATTCAGCTCTGCTAAAGCTGTCGTCCCACCAGGTAATTAAACTACCTGTGATGCTCCATACCACACTTTGTTGGGTGAATATAAAATTGTGGCAGAGAGCATTTAAATATTTTTCTCATGGATGTCACATATTAACCATCATGGCTGAATTCTTAGATTTCTGTTTTGTAATGATTGCTATTTTTATTGTATTTCATAGTTTATAAATCACTCTCCTATAGATTATCTTTTCATTTTGGTCACCAACCAGTGAAAGGTGACTATTATTACATAAATGCAGAAATAAAGGCTCACTGAGGTTAAGTAAAATTTGCCTATATTACTCAAAAAAGAGAGGGCCAAACTCAAATCCTGGACCTCTGATTTCAAATCTTGCTGTCTTCCAATCTTGGAAGGCACAGCTCAGCAATTGGGTTTCTCAGGTTCTAACTGCATTTGTTAGGTCTTGTATTCTCCTGCAAAAATTATCCTGAAAAACATCTAATTTGGACCTGAGACATTTTTGAGGATTACCGAAACTGCATATTATATAACGTGTACATGCGCACACATGCACCCTTACATATGTGTGTGTGCGTGTATTATACTATTGAGCTATTTAAAGGTTTTCAAGCAAAACCATAATAGACAAGTTGAAAATCTGTATGGTACTTGGGAATGAAGATGAGAGATGTGTGGCTCCAAGAACTAGGAGATACAGAAGATGCTAGATCCGATGTAGCTGCTCCTGGACCAGATCTTACTCAATGATGTTGGCACATCCAAACAAAGAATGTGTCATTTTAAATGAATGGTAAGCACAAAAAAAAGAAAAAAGAAACTGAGAAAGGAAACTGTCTTTACTCTGGTGGAGGCAGGAACTAGAGGATCCTTCCTTGCAGGGAGGTGGGTGCCAAAATGCTTCACCCAGCAAATAACAGTTGCAGCAGGCCTGGTGCTGTGTCTGAGTATGCAGAGATAAACGAGGCATAGAGGTGTTTTCCGGGAGCTCACAGAAAATAAAGCAAGCAGCCAACAGACCATTACGGTGCAGCGTGAAAAGTGCAATGAGAGGGACACTCAGAGAGCCATGGGAAGCCAGCGGAGGGATATCAGTTTAATTGGAGCATTCCAAGGGTTTAAGAAAGAACCTAAGAGCAGAAAATTCTGGGAAAGGAAAACAGTAAGTGTGTCATGAACACAGTATGTAGAATAAATAGCACTGATCAGATCTCTGTGTCTGGAGTGAAGAGTGTGTGTAAGGAAGTGATAAGAGATGGATTTAGAAAGATAATCTGACACTGGTCATGAGGTTTTCCTACTGGTCACCAGGCCATGGGGGAAGGGGTGAAGATGGACACAAGTTAAGCCTTTTAAGCTTAAGTTTAAGGGATAACATCAAATTGCTTTTAGGAATATTTTTAGCAGTACACCTAGGATGATTAGAATTGGGTGAGATTGGGAGGCTATTTGCAGCAGGTCTGAAGTGATGTGCTGCAGGTTTGAAGTCAGGAAATTGCACTAGCAATGGCACCCAGCCTGGAGGCTCTTCTGTGTCCTTTCTGCACTCAGATCACATCCATAGAAGCCAAAGCGGACCCACTGTGCTGCTTCACTATCTTCTGCGCTGGCCACAGTGAGGGACACCAGGAATGGGCACCTGACAAAAGCTGAACAGTCAGGAGACTTCCGTAAGACTTTTCAGCCTTGAACTGGGGAAAAGAAACTCCTTTACCTATTTAGATCTACAGCAGGCAGCAGGCATGTCTCCCAATGGGAAGTGACCTCATTACAGTAGGTGAGATTAAAAGTGACACACTGAACAAAATAAGGATCCAGAGATGGAAAACAAACTTTTTGGTTTCAGACTCTATAATCCCAGATGTGATAAAATCACATCAGCCCCAGGCACGCCATTGAGGCTGATTATCCCTTCCTTTTCTGCTCCAGTTTCTTTTATTTGGTATTTAGTCATTTGCAACTCTCTGAGGTTCTTAAGTTAAATGCTGGGAATGAGAAGAAGTGAGATGGAATTGGGACACCTGAATAAATAAAATTATGGCGCACAGAAACAAGAAATGTGGTAGGTGGATCAAGCTTAATGTAGAGTATATTAGGGGTTGGCAATTTCTTTCTGCAAAGGACAAGTAGTAAGTATTTTAGGCTTGGAAAGCCATGTGGTCTCTCTTCAACTACTCACCTTTGCTGCTGCAACAGGAAAGCAGTCAGACATATGTAAATAAATGACAATGGCTGTGTTTTAATAAAACTTTATTTATAAAAACAGGTGGCCAGTTATATTTAGCCTGTAAGCCATAACTTTCCAACCCATAACCTGCACAGTTTGCTTTCTTTTGCATTAATTCCAAGCTTATCAGGAACTCTTTTTGCCAACTACAGCTCCCAGATTACCTTAATATTGAAAGGAGGGGGTATTCTGGATTCAATGGACCTTCTTACCTGGAAAAGGACATCTCTGTTTAAAAATTGGCATCTACTTTGTATACCTAGTCTTTCAGTACGTGAGTGACTATTTGACCCCAGGTGTTAGCTATCTGTGGATATACCAAGAAAGTTCAGGTTCTGGTCCCATAAACCTAGGTACCAGAACCCAGGTGATGTCAACTTCACTGAGGCAATGCCCTTCTCCTCCTTATGTCCCTCTGCCACACAGAGGGCCACCTCCTCTCTTGCAAACTTTATCAGAGATTGAATCGTAATAGAAACAATGTTCTTAGTGACTTTGTAAGAAGCAGCATCATTGGGAAGCATCCCGATATCCTATTTCCAAGAACTTTATTTACCCCTGCCTACTCTTTCTTATACTTTCTGTTCCATCTTAATGCTTTTGACCTTCTATTCACCCTGTTTCAAACTGTTAAAAAGTACCAGATGCTAGATTGCTACTTTGGGCATATATCTTAGCTTCTCTGAATGCCATGTGCTCATCTGCAAATAGAGGAACTAATTTCTATCTCACAGGGTCCCTTGGAGAGTTAAATTAGATAACAAATATGAGAATGTCCATCACTGCAGTATCTGGACTGTAGTGTAGCTCAATGCACACACCCTGGTCCTGGAGGGCAGCAGGTGAATTATGTAGCCTCCATGGTCCTTGAGCGGAAGCCTCCATAGAGATATACTCAAGAATTATTCATTCAATAGGTTGTTTACTCTGCACATGTGGTCTGGGACCCACTGGAACAGGATTGATCTGACACCGTGCATGATGCTGAAGAAGAGAATGTAGGGAAACCCAGGCATCAGTGTTTTTGTAAATAAATGTAGCAACAGATGGGTGGAGTTAGATATTTTGTCAACATAGAAATCACTTTCCCAAAGTAAATTTCCCCATCTAAGGATAGCACTCCTAATTTCTACAATTAAAAATACCTGCCATATGTTAAAGTCTCTTTTGTAGCAGATTTTAAGTGAAGCTACGCATTCTGCAAAATTGTTTGGTATGTAGAGGCAATTGTAATTAAACAAGTCAGGAGACCTGGATTGTGGTTCACCCTGCCCTTGCTCTCAGCAAAGGGCTCAAACAGAGCACTTTCCATTCCAGACCTCATTTTCTTGGGCACAAGTGCAGAAGTAGATGATTTTTAACACCCTCTGCGTAGTCGATGTGTAACTAAAACATACTGCATTGCATAAAGATGAGACTGAAGAAGAGAATAACTTTCAGAGAAAGATCCTGTGCTTGTCGCTGTTGCAGTGGAGTAAGAAGGTATGTGGGAGTGAGGGAGGATGTGTGTTCGGGGGAAACAGGGTTCAGAAGGGTGTGCAGTTTGGGTGCAGCCTTCCTGGAATCACCCAGACAGTGACTTAGCACCATGTTCTCCAACTCTGGAATTGGAGAGGGCAGTGAACTCCCAATGAATACAGCTCAGATGCCCTGTCAGTGACCATGCGATGCCATGGCCTTCAGAGACCGGCAGCCCTGGATTCAGATCACAGCTTAGCCACTTACTCTCTCTGTGAACTTTAGAAATCTATTTAATCTCTCTGAGTCTCAGTGAACTCATCTGAAAAATGGCCATCATCGGCCAGGCACGGTGGCTCACACCTGTAATCCCAGCACTTTGGGAGGCCGAGGCAAGCAGATCACTTGAGGTTAGGAGTTTGAGACCAGCCTGACCAATGTGGTGAAACCCCGTGTCTACTAAAAATATAAAAATTAGGCGGGCATGATGACAGGCACCTGTAATCTCAGCTACCTGAGAGGCTGAGGCAGGAGAATTGCTTGAACCCGGGAGGCAGAGGTTGCAACGAGCTGAGATCGTGCCACTGCACTCAGCCTGGGCGAGAGTGCGAGACTCCATCCAAAAAAAAAAAAAAAAATGGCCATCATTTTTCCAAGGTTTGTTTGATGACAATGAGCTTTGAATGATGGCTCATGTCACATGACAGGCACTCAACAAATGCTAATGATAACAAATTCAGTGCTGTGTCTGCCCCTTTTCCTCCTCTGCTGCCTGCTCTGTAGTTTGGGTGCTCATTGCCTCTTACCTGGATGGTAGCATTAACCCCCTAGTTTGTCCCCCAGTAACAAGCTCCCTCCTACCCCAACCACTTCTCTATTGCAATCTCCCGAAGAGTGCTTTTATCCTTAAAACTTTTCACTAGCTTTCCACTGCTTAAAAAATAAAGCCAAAACCTAATAACATGGCAAAATCCTTTTAAAATCTTTTAGCCCTCATACTACCTTCATACTAACCCTATTTTAGCCTTCCCTGGCCACCCATATTTTCCCATGGAAGAAAAGCTCTCTCATTTCACAGGCTTTGTTCAAAGTGCTCACCCCTGGAATGCCATCACTGTCATTTATCACTCACGGAAATCCAATTTTTTCAATAAATAGCTTCAAGTAATTTCTTCAAGAAATATTTTCTCAAGCTAAATTGTCACTTCATTAATCCATCCACCATTCTGTGATATTACACATTTGTTGACTATCTGTTGTGTCAGAAACCATGCTCGTTAATAGGAATATAAAAATTAATCACCCATCCCAGCTTTTGAGAGTGCCCAGTCTGATGCCAGACAGGAGGATGTGGTCAGCCCATCAAATGCCACTTGGTAAACACCACCATAGAAACGTATACAGGTTATCTTGGGAGGGTCCAAAGGAGGGAAAGAAAACTCTGCCTGGGCTGGTAATGAACATTGTCACATTTTTTCCATAATATATAATATGGCTTGGCTCTGTGTCCCCACCCAAATATCACCTTGAATTGCAATCCCCATAATCCCCACATGTCAAGGGTGGGACCAGGTGGAGGTAATTGAATTATGGGGGCTGTTTCCTCTATGTTGTTCTCATGATAATGAGTGAGTCTCACAAGATCTGATGGTTTTATAAGCACCTGGCATTTCCCCTGCTTGCACTGATTCTCTCTCCTGCCACCCTGTGAAGAAGTGCCTTCCTTCCACCATGATTATAAGATTCCTGAGGCCTCCATAGCCATGCAGAACTGTGAGTTCATTAGATCTCTCTTCTTTATAAATTACCCAGTCTCAGGTATTTCTTCACAGCAGCATGAGAATGGACTAATACAGTGTCTTGCAAACTGTCTTTAGCACTGACTTGGTTGCTGTGATTGTTTATGTGTCTGACTTTCTCATAGATACTGGAAATTCTGGAGTGTGTCCCTCTGAACCCTGGCCCCCCAGCATAAGATCTGAGTGTGCTTGAGTGAGAGATGGTGCAGGATATTCTATCCTCGGCAGTAAAGGAGTTCCTTGGGGACCAAAATGGTAACAGGACTGGCACTTGGTTTCAGCCAAGCTCCAGGTCAAGATAAAAGCTGTCACACTTGACTTAGCAGCAATATTTAGCAAAACGAGCCAATGCCAATGGCAGGAATACCCCTTTCTGTTTCAAATGGCAAATCTGGTTTTTTTCATCATTAAGGAAGGAGATTGATCTAAATTCCAGCTTAGCTGATTTCACGTCACATTGGCAAGAGCATTGATAAAGCCTCTGTCTGTGCAGGTCTGGTTGGATGCCCACAAGTTTCTGACAAGTACCTCGGATGATACCTTGTATAAATATCTTAGCCAGAGCAATATTTTCAGGAGATGCGCTCCTCAAACCAGCAATAGTTCCATGAAATTTCTCTGATACTGATTGAAAACATGACAAACTATGAAACATTTTCAGCTATTGTCATTATATACACTACAATGTATATAATGGTTCACAATTTACAAAGTATTTCCACATATTTCCTTTTTTGTGAACCTCACAAATTTTAAAAATATTATCCCCATTTTACTGAAAGTGATGCACAGGTCAAGTGATGGGTGCAAGGCCACACGGCTGTACTGTGCAGGCACTTGCTGAGACCTGGACACACTTCTTGTGCAAAAGTGAACATCAGAATACAAGAGATCCCTGATTTCTTGCAACACCCAATGTCACCCACAGCTACAGCTTCCTGACTTTTCACTGTATCTCCAAGTACAAGTTCACTTCCAGCACTGTCCCTACAAGCCATCAAGGAGAACTGGAAGTGCTGAAATGACCTAACCCTTTAAGATCTAGAAGGCCTCATATGAAGGGGAAAACAGACTGACTTATTATGCCCTCAGAGGTTAAAACTAGAACCTAAGAACTTGTAACAGGCTGACAAGGCCGAGCTCTACCTAGAGAATTCTCTTCTATGTTTACAGCCAATGACTTTGAGAAGTAGTGAGCTCACACTTCTGAAATTCCCAGGCATCCTGTACCTAGGATGCAAGCATCAGAGGGGCCTGGACTACGGACTCTTTTTAAATCCATTTGTCTCCTAGTTTTCTGGGGTCCTTTTGTTACAACCTATTGCCTATGGAATACGACTGCCCCTGCCTTCCTGAGCCTGTCAGTCAGAGGAGATGTCATCAAAAAAGTGTTTCCCTTATTATCTTGCTATCTTGGTGACTCCAAGGGCAGGTGGGCAGCAAGCCCATCCTCCCATGCTCATGTGTTCTCTCTCTCTCTCCCCCACTGCCTGACACACACACACCCTTCTTGTATCTCCCCCAGGTAATGAAGTGTTAGATTATATAGGTTCCAACAAGCCTCATCATCCATGTGTTATAAAACAGCTCACAAACTCACTGTCATTCCTAAAAGAATTTTGGCCTCTGATCCACAAATAATTCTCCTGCTTTTTAAAACTCATATGTGGCTGGGTGCAGTGACTCATGCCTGTAATCCCAGCATGTTGGGAGGCTGAGTTTGGGTGGATCACTTGAAGTCAGGAGTTCGAGAGCAGCCTGGCCAACATGGTGAAATCCATCTCTACTAAAAACAAAGATACAAAAATTAGCCTGGTATGCTGTTGGGTATCTGTAATCCCAGCTACTCTGGAGGCTGAGGCAGGAGAATTGCTTGAACCCCAGAGGCAGAGGCTGCAGTGAGCTAAGATTGCACCACTGCACTCTAGCATGGGCAACAGAACTAGACTCCATTTTAAAAAAAAATTAAAACTTACATGTATTATATCTGCTGTTGATTCAGCTGGGCCCCAAAGAAACTAATGACTAATGGAAATTACTGAGTTTGCAGGATGGCAGATAAGAAAAGACAACTTGCTGAAACACTGAAACTCCCTCTGCTTATGAGAGAAAAGAGCTTGGGGCAATCGGATGGAACCAAGATGGCTGACTAGAGTTTGTACAGAACCAGTTTGCTGATGTCACAGCAAGAGAAAGAGAGAGACAAAAATCTACATAATAGAAAGAGAAAAAAATGTAAATTCCACATGTGATGAAATTACACATGTGACCCACGAGTTAACATGAAGAGATAACTAGGCAGGACCAGAGTCATTCCAGACCTCCCCTTTCCTTCCATCAATCGCCTGCTAATCCCAGTAACCACCCCCTAACCCTTTTCTAATAAAATGACTGCCTTAAAGCTAGCACCAGGAGACAGATTTGCCGTTGACACTCCTGTCTTCTTGTAAGTCAACTTTTAACATAAAGCTTTTCTTCTCTCAAAAACTCCATGGCATAATACTGGCTGCTAGTACACTGGGCAGCAAGCCCCTCTTTGCTTGATAAAATCAATGGAACTTGCATTGTACCTTTATCACATAAATTGAATTATAATTATTGCATGTCTATATGTTGAACCCAGAAATTTATATTAACAATGCAACACTATTTGTCCCTTTATGAAATGCCTGCTTGTCTCTACATCAGGCCCTACACCAGGAACTTTACATACATTATTCCAAACCTCACCCTGTGAGTTATAGGGTGCCCCATCCCTTTTCCAGATGCTCACAGAGATTATGTTCCCTGATAACAATAGAGCTGGAATTCAACCTTAAGTCTGTCTGACTCTAAAGATGGTCTTATTCCCTATGCAATATGCTGCAGCACACATTCCTAAATGTGCAGCACCCGAAGTTGTTTGGATTCCAAGTTTTATATATAAAGGCCACTTTTATTTTCAGAGTTCCTATTAAGAAAAAAGGCTGAAGGAGAGAATATGAGCAGAGAATGAGGTTCCACCACCAGGTTGTATGGTTATTTATTACAAATGCTGACTTTTTTTCTCCCTTTCCATTATTTACTTGTTCAGGGAGCTAGAAACAGGAAAGCAGCCCTAGCAATTCAGCAGTTATTTAAATAGAACAGTGTGGGGATTGTGTACTCAGTCCACCATAATTGGAAACTGTTCCTACAGTGCACCAATATTTCAAAAGCAATACAACCCAATTCTCTGACCCATGAATCAGAGTTTTCCCCTCTACTAGCATGAAAGATTGGGGCGAGGGAGAACTGGAAGGAAGATTTCTCTTAGGCACAGATTTTGCAGAAGAAAGCTGACAAAGAAGAATCTCATTAACTGAATTTTTAATTGACTATTAGATTAAGTTAAATGCATGGCATTAGTTGTTCTCACATGCTAGACAATATGCATTCTCTCTATTCTGCAAACTGAGTCACATACCTCTCTGGCCAGTGGTAATGGTCCCTGTAATTCTAATTCAGTGACTTGAAATAAACTCACTTTGCTAAAATTATTTACATCCAAGTAAGATTTGTTGCTGGCAAAGTCATTGCTTTTCAAATCATGTTAATTCTCCCCTGCTTCAAACATAATAATTTCAGTTCTGGTATCCCTGGCTGCCAATCTCATCTTTGGGGAAAATGAAATTATGGGTTTTGAAACTGAGCAAGCCTGACCTTCCTATATTGCACTGGATAGGATACTTTATTTTTCTAACTTCAGCTATCATATCTTAAAACTGGTCGTAAATTGAATGGGCATTGAGAGATTAAAGGAGGTGATGTATTTAAAAGGGCCAGCAGCATCTGATACCCAGTGGATACTCACTAAATCTTGTTTCTGCTCTTTCCTTATTCTGTAATTAAAGATGCAATGAACATTTTTGTGTCATAATCCAGTTTCTCTCAAACATGTATAAATGCAAATAACTTTTCATGATATGTGTACCTATATTTCAGATGCTGTACATTTATTATCTTGTTTACACTACATTGTGAGGTTGTCAGCATTATCTTCACTTTACAGATGAAAAAATTAAGGCTCACCAAGGACAGGTAGCTTGTCTGAAGTCAAACAGCTACTAAAGAGCAAAGCCAAGAATCAAACCCAGGTCTGTCTTTGCCTAAAGCTTATGCTTACTATTTCTTTTTAAAAATCTTCACTCCAGCATGGCAGTTCTCAAACAGTGGCAATTTTGTACCCCAGGAGATATTCAACAGGTTGAAGATAAGTTTTATTTCTATGACTGAGAGGAGAGGGCCATGTGATGTTACTGGCACCTAGTGCTTTGCCAAGGACACTGTTAAATATGCTACAAGGCACCCAGCAGCCCCCCACAGCAAAAAATTATTTGGTCCAAAATATCAATACTGCTGCTATTGAAAATCCCTCCTCCGGCATTTATCAAAATTTGTCTTGTTTTAATATAAGCGAATGTAATATCCTCATACTTCTGAATTTAGATGCTCATTCTTCATTGATGAGCAGGTACCAGAAGACTGTATTTTTCTAATCCTCTGCAAGGCAGAGATTTTCCCACAGTGTGCTACATGTTCATACTGTCAGCTTCACTCATTTCCACAGCACAATGTCTATTGTCTCATGGTTTCCATGGTAAAAGGTCTATCTGCTGTTTGCTTAGATTATTTTTTGCTTGTTCATGCCATTTTGAAAACACTTTAAAAAATGAAACTGGCAAGGTCAAATTTAATATATTCTTCCGTCTTTTCTCTTATCTATTTTTTCTTACATAAAAACATGTAGCATGCCTCAGAATTTAAACAATTCACAATATCTATAAAGAGTGTACCAGTCCTAAAGAATGCTGGAAATTATTATTTATTTTTTAAAAAGTTATATCTTACTAAGTATAAGGTTCTTGGGGGATCTGCTTCCCTCCCCAGCTTCATTTGACAGACGAGGACATGGAGACCAAATAAATTGTGATCTACCCAGAAATAAACAGCTAACTAGCACAGGGTGAGACCAAGAGCACAGATATGCTGACTCCTGGGCTGGTGTGTTCTTCATCACGCACTTGAGATTTTATGTTGCAAAATTCAATCAATATACACACACTGGGGTATGCAGACACGTGAGCATGCTGACATGTACATGTACACGCAGACATCCATTTAACTGCATTTTGCTACCTTGTCTTTTTAGAAGACTTCAAATAGTGATGGTTACCAATCTGTTAACTGAAAACCTAAAGTTATGATGTAACTGATCACTGCTCTACAGTGAGACTAAGAGGGAACAGGAGCTTTGAACCACTTAAAAAGAGTCCAAGATAAGGGCTTGAGGTACACAGACTAATTACTCCAGACATCTAAAGCCCCCAGTTGGGTTTCTGGCATTGAATAAGGCTGATACAGCATGCAGAGTGGCATGAGGCTACTTTACATCTCTCCTGCCTAAGTACATCCCTACACTTCCTCCAAGGTTTCTTCTATGAAACATAATTAGGACAGACATATCACCACCAGGTTCAAAAGACATCAACGACCTCTCATTTCCTAGATCAAAGCTAATATTTTCAGCCTGGCTGTAAGCTGATCTTACATCTCTAGCCTTCCCTAGATATACACTTGTCCCTCGTCTTGATGTCTAAGAGCTTCCCAGAAGGTTGACTCTTGTAGATGCTGGGACAAGTTCCTGTTGATCTTCCATTCTGGCTCCTGGGTGAGTCTCACTGCTTCTTCCTCAACAGCCAATCATGTCTACTAGCAGCACTGGCCTCTCTGGTACCCTCACCTGGAACAGAGGGAGGGACCATTCTCCTTTATTTCCTCCAGCAGAAGTTAGAGTTTTCTTAACAAGATATCACTAAAGATCAAGGATCTAAATAAACAGAGAAGATAATTTAGCAGCTTTTAGAAGTGGTCACTCTTAGGTCCCGAAACAGAAACAGAGCCTCAGAATCAGGCTCAGCTCTCACCTAACTTCTTGTCAGGAACCAATTATCCCTTTACCCAACACATTTTCTCAGCATCTCTACATCTGTGAGTTTAGACCTAACTCTCCACAGGTAGATAAGGAAATCTCCTTTCCCTGCTTCCAAGAACCATTTCATTTCCTGCTCCAGTATGGAAAAAAGTGAGATGATCCATTCCTACTGAGTATGTCCCAGCCACAAGGATGAAATCTGACCACTGCCCCTAACTTAAATAAGAAAATGGCACTTGCATATGTTAAAGTTTCAAAAGTTTGTATTGTCCATTCACAGAACCATGTTGCATCAGCCACACTCAGTCCAGTTCCTTGTAGCTGCCTTTCCTTCAGCCTGAGAGATGTGTGGCCTGACCTTCACCATGCTCCGGGGGAAAACAAGCTGTCTATTCCAAAGTCCTCATTTCACATGAGGAAAATGAAGCTGAGAAAGGGCTTGCCTGAGGCACCCAGCAAGTCAACAGAAAAGTACAGACTACAACTCAGGTTGTCATAAACTCTAATCAAGTGTTCTTTTTCTTTTCATATGTTCCTGAAATCTCAATAATGGAAAACTTTAATTTTATATGACTATAAATATGCATATATGTAGTCAGCAACTAAGTGGATATGAAAACCCCAGGAAGCACTGAACATATGGAAACTAAATGTGGGTCACAATATTCCTTGGGGACCCATTATTTCTTGGTTTCAAACATAATAATTGAAATGGGAAGGTAAATTTCAACGGCAGGGGTACAATACACACTGTAATTGATTTAGAAGATGTATTTAGAAGTTGTTAATAATACATGAAAGATGCTGAATATTATTTTCCTCCTTATATATAAGAACATGTAGTTTTAATAGCACAAGAGATTACACTGCGATCAGCTCACATAAATGACATTACTCACCAGTTACATGAAGCCCAAGGGAAGACATATTTTCTGTGTCTGAAATGATCATAAGCACAACATTATAAAATGAAAAAATAAAGTCCATTCAGAAAGACTCAAGAGTTAGTCTTAATTCAGGATGATATAATGATATAATATATTATATTATCCCTTGTCACAGGAATCTGTATATAATCCATTTATATTATACAAAGATAATTTTTCCATGTGACCACCAGGGTTAGTTTCCTGCCTTGCCTTTTTAGTAGAGTTTTACTAGCAATAATCAAATTGGAAATGTCCATATTTAATTCTTCAAAAGTAAAGGAAGCTTTTGTATATTTTTAGATACCATTCCACTGCAGGTTTAAAAAAGAAAAACCAAAAGAAGAAGAATTCGCAGCTACAGGAGTTCTAATTAGGTTAATTATAAAACTTGATTGAGTGGTGTTTGATCAATAAATTTGGAGCAAATACTACTCTGTCCTGGAAGACACCACCCCCAAAACTGTTTAGCTAGACTTTTCAGCCAAGGATGTTCACTGCTTTGACTCTAGTGATCAGAAAACAGTTGTCTTAGTTCACTTTGTGCTGCTATAACAGAATATCACAGAGTGAATCATTTATAAGAAAAGAAATTTATTCCTCACAGTTCTGGAGGCTGGAAAGTCCAAGAGCTTGGTTCTGGTATCTAGTGAGGGCCTTCTTGCTGTGTTATTCCATGGTGGAAGGGCAACTGAGCACGAGAGACAGAGAGAGCCCCATGGGAGTCCTTTTAGGACTCACTCTCATCAAAACTAACCAACTCATTGTGGAAGACAGTGTGGCGATTCCTCAAGGACCTAGAAATAGAAATTCCATTTGACCCAGCAATCCCATTACTGGGTATATATCCAAAGGATTATAAATCATTCTACTATAAGGACACATGCACACGAATGTTCATTGCAGCACAGTTTACAATAGCAAAGACCTGGAACCAACCCAAATGCCCATCGATGATAG
>PVKV010037504.1:0-14731 GCA_004027835.1 Alouatta palliata
TTTTTTTTTTAAATGGAGTCTCCCTCTGTCACCCAGGCTGGTGTGCAGTGGCGCAATCTTGGCTCACTGCAATCTCTACCTCCTGGGTTTAAGCTATTCTCCTGCTTCAGCCTCCCAAGTAGCTGGGATTACAGGCTCCCCTCACCAAGCCCAGCTAATTTTTGTATTTTTGTAGATAGGCGGTTTCACCATATTAGCCTGGCCAGTCTTGAACTCCTGACTTCAGGTAATCCACCCACCTCAGCCTCCCAAAATTGCTGGGATTACAGGCATGAACCACTGCACCCGGCCTCACTGGATTTCTATACAAACTCAAGAAGCCAATGGTTCTCATTTGGTAGATAAGGCAACTGAAGCGCAGGGAGGAAAGAATGAGCTCAGATCACATTCCTAATAAGCTAATGATGGAACCAGGGCCTTGTCTTTGGAGCTCACGACTTCACGGATCTGAAGCTGGAGTGTTCTTGGAGGAGGGGCACGGGTCCCAGCACTGGCAATGTAGCTGCTGGCTGGAGGGCTTGGTCACCCAGAACAAACCCTCTGAGGCCTCCCCAAGCCTCTGGGCAAGCTTCCTACCCACGGGGCAGACAGTGCACCTCTGTCTCTAAAGGCGACAGGAAATCGGGTGAACGTGGGACAAATGGGCTTGGTGGCACCTGGCTACCCGACAGGAGGAAAGGCACCTGGACCTCGGGCCCACGTGTGGGTGACTTCTGTCCCCAACCCCTTGCTCAGCACTGTCCTCTCACCTCCGCAGGAGTTTCTCTGTGACCAGAAGTACAGTGATGAAGAGAACCTTCCAGAAAAGCTCACAGCCTTCAAAGGTAAGCTGGGGCTGCCTGCCCTGCATTCATCCCTGGAGAGGTGGGCTGGCCCCTCACCCTTGCACACAGGACCCCCTCGTCCCACAGGGCTAGGCTGTGGCCCTGTTTCATCCAGAATGCCTTTCTTCCTGGCAGGCTTGGAGACAGGGACCTCCTGAGAGGTGAGGGTAGGCCCCTCCACCTGCCTCCCTGCCCTGGAGGGCCCCGTCAACCCTCGCCTGCAGCCCTGGCAGGGCCCTGCCCCTCTCTTTCCCCTCGATGCCTGCGGGGCTCAGGCTGGCTCCCATCCGCCACTGCCCAGGCCCCGTCACTCTGGGCCCCGCACACAATCAGCTCTTTGTGAGCAGGCCTTGCCTCTCCCCCTCCCCAGCAGAGTGTCTCAGGAGCCCCTGCGGAGAATGGACGTTTGTGTCGCCGCAGTGGGCAGGGGGGCAGAGTTTCTGCCCATTGAAACCCGGCAGCACAGGATGAAAAGAAAACAGGGGCTGGGAGCTGGCGCGGGGAGGGGGGCCACATAAAGGTCTCTCTGTTTGGGGCCCTGGTGCTTGGTTCCCAGCCAGCACCTCGAAAGGAGAGGAGCCGGGCACATAGGGGGCGGCGCAGACCCACCTTCCCTGCTGGGGGAGGCACTCAGGCGCAGGGGCCCTGGGCTCTCGTGGAAAGTATCCTGGAGGTTGCATTCCCCTCCAAAGTGTTTGCAGTGTGAGCATCCTCGTGGCCCCAGGGCGCAGAACTTGGCAGGTGCTCCTCAAATCGCTTACAGTTGTCCTTAGGCTGGGCATCTGTGGCTGATCATATTAATAATAGCTGGCTTTTGTTGGGAAGTCGGCCTGTGTGAAGCACTTCTCCTGCAACATGGCGAGCTCCCCACATCACCCCCGTCGGCCTGGAGGGAGATGGTGTGCCTGTTAATGTACAGATGGAGACACTTGGGCTTGGAGGGCAGGGTCATTGGCATGGGGACAAATAAGCTCACTTAGGGCAGAGTTGAGACTTGAACTCATGTCAGTCTGGCTCCCAAGCCCCTGCTCTTAACTGTTATGCTAAGATGCTTTTTACATTAAGAAGAGAGAAAGGAAATAGTAAAAGACACTCCTGACCCCACCCCATCCCAGCCACCTGTAGGAGAGCTGTGCAAAAGAGAGCAGTCCACTGGGAGGCTGCGACAAGCGGATCACCTGAGGTCGGGAGTTCAAGACCAGCCTGACCAACACTGAGAAACCCTGTCTACTAAAAATACAAAATTAGCCTGGCATGGTGGCGCATGCCTGTAATCCCAGCTGTTCGGGAGGCTGAGTCAGGAGAATTGCTTGACCCCGGAAGGTGGAGATTGCAGTGAGCTGAGATTGTGCCATTGCACTCCAGCCTGGGCAACAAGAGTGAAACTCCATCTCAAAAAAGAAAAAGAGAGGGAGCAGCCCATTCCCTTCTCTCCGCATACCAGCGTGGCCACCCCCACGGGTGGCTCTGGGAGGAGGGACACGTCTCAGGGCTCTGGCATCCTTTCTGCTTGTCTTCAGTGGGATGCTGGGACAGACAGGAAGTTATATTAGAAAGGCAGAGCCTGGAGAGGGCTCCAAATCATTCACTCATTCGCTCTCCAAATGCACACCTGCGCAGGCACCAGGCCCATTCCAGGCCGAAGGCACCATGGTGAATGTACAAGAGAGCCCCTGCCCCGGGGAGCCTGTGTTCTACCCAGGAGGCATGAGAGGTGGTGGGATACTAAATAGAGAGCAGGGAAATAAAGGTGGGCAGATTGTGATAGATGCTTTGGTGAGAAATGAGGGAGGGAGGACAGGGGTGCTCAGGTGGGGAGGGGGTACAATTTAGAAAAGGCGGGTAGACCGGGCACAGTGGCTCACCCCTGTAATCCCAGCACTTTGGGAGGCCTAGGCAGGCAGATCACCTGAGGGCAGGAGTCCAAGACCGGCCTGGCCAACATGGCGAAACCCCGTCTCTAATAAAAATACAAAAATTAGGCTGAGCGTGGTGGCTCACGACTGTAATCCCAACACTTTGGGAGGCCAAGGTGGGCGGATTGCCTGAGGTTGGGAGTTCGAGACCAGCCTAACCAACATGGAGAAACGACATCTCTACTAAAAAAAAATACAAAAATTGGCCGGGCGCAGTGGCGCATGCCTGTAATCCCAGCTACTTAGGAGGCTGAGGCAGGAGAATCACTTGAACCCGGGAGGCAGAGGTTGCAGTGAGCCAAGATCAGATCGCACAACAAGAGCAAGACTCCATCTCAAAAAACAAACAAATAACAAAAACAAAAAGCTGTGTGTGGTGGCAGGCTCCTGTAATCCCAGTACTCAGGAGGCTGAGACAGGATTGCTCGAACCCGGGAGGTAGAGGTTGCAGTGAGCTGAAATCAAGCCACTGCACTCCACCGTTGGTGACAGAGTGAGACTCCATTTCAAAAAAAAAAGCATAATGGTTGAGAGCACGGGCTTTGGAGCCAGACTAACATGGGTTCAGGTCCCAACTCCGTCCTGGGTGAGCTGTGTGTGGGTGACAGAGTGAGATGGAGCAAGACTCTGTCTCAAAGAAAAAAAGAAGAAAAATAAAGGATGGGGACCCTGAGGCCATGAGGAAGGGCTGTGAGAATACTTGGGAGAACATTCCAGGCACAGGGGCAGTGAGCTGGAGCAGGCAGGGAGTAGGTGGGGGCAGCACAGCCTGCAGGAGGGCCTCGGTTCTCTCTGCTGACTGCTTGTGGGGCAGGATGGACAGTGAGGGCCCAGCTCTGCCAGGGCAGCGGTGACCTGCGGAGGCCCCACAGTCCGTGTGACGCATAGCCCCTGTCGGAACATATCGAGCCCACTGCTCTGAGCGTCCCCCAGTGTCCTCCCTCACTGCCGGAAGTTTTCCTGATCGAGGAAGTTTAACTCAGTCAGTATGTGAGGTTTGGGCGATGGTCTGTGCACGCCAGAAAACCGTATGTGCACTTTGTGGGCTAGGGCAGGGCTTTCTCCTAGTTTCAGAATAACAGGTCCCCTGAGTCAGTGCTTCCCTGTACCTGGTTGCCCATCAGAACTGCCTGGGATGCTGAAAAGCATGGGCATGCCTGCTCCCACCCTGTCCTTCCACACCCACCAGCCAGAATCCCCAGGCAGGGAATTGGATCTGGTCACTTTGCTACTAACTCAGATACAGCTGGTCCACACTGCTGGGGACCCGGGAGGAAGCAGCTGCCCTCCTGGTAAGAGGGTCAGAGTGGCCCCAGCCATCTTTCTCTTGTGGCACCTCTAGGAGAGCGGTCCAGGCAGGATGAGCTTTCCCCAGAGACCATGGCTCAGCTGATGGGGGACTCAGGTCAAAACCCTTGGTAGGGTGTGGGAGGCGGTTCAGACTCCTGAGGACATGGTCAGTTGCTCACTAGTCCCTGCAGGGAGATGCTGCTTCTAAGCTAATGCTAGTTTTTGCTTTGTGGTTTCCAGAGAAGTACATGGAGTTTGACCTGAACAATGAAGGGGAGATTGGTGAGTGAGGCCTCGACTGTGTTGAGGGAGGAGGGCATTAGGTGGGTAGAGGGCTCGAGGGACCCTCTGTGTGAGTTAGGAGCATGGGGCAATACAGAAGGCTGGTGAATATGCTGCAGCCGAGTCAGCCCCATGCCTTCTACCCTGGCATCACTGCCCTCGGACTCCTCCAGACCCTTTCCTCCCCTACGGCTTCCCTCCCCACCCATGCCTCAGCCTCCCACCCCAGGTGCTACGGGGATTCGGGATAGAGAGTGCCACACCTGCCCAGGGCTGGGGACACTCAGGGTGGACAGGCCCTGGGCCCCCGGCTGGCATTTCCATTGCCCCGAAGTCTGTCCTTCCATTGTATGTGGTTTCACAGTTGACAAGGTGCTTTTATATATGTTGATTCTCTTCCTATTACATCCTGCTGTACAGGTACTGGCACTTCCGTTCTGGTAGGCGACCATACCTGGACCTTACCAGCAAAGAAGTGGTTAAGGCTGGTTTAATTAGCCCCAGTTTACAGATGAGGAAAGCCAGACTCAGAAAGGTGAAAGGGCTGGGCGAGGTGGCTCACGTCTGTAATCCCAGCACTTGGGGAGGCCAAGGCAGGTGGATCACCTGAGGTCAGGAGTTCGAGACCAACATGGTGAAACCCCCATGTCTACTAAAAATATAAAAATTAGCTGGGTGTGGTGGCACATGCCTGTAATCCCAGCTACTCAGGAGGCTGAGGCAGGAGAATCGCTTGAACCTGGGAGACGGAGGTTGCAGTGAGCTGAGATCGCACCACTGCACTCCAGCCCAGGTGACAGAGTGAGATTCTGTCTCAAAAACAAAAAATGAAATGACTTGTGTGGGACACTGGTCGTGAACCAGGGCCCCGCCTGTGGTCTCTGAGCCCTTTCCCCTTTTCCATTTCACACTGCACCTCAGAGTGATGCTCCCACCAGCATCTTCCTCCTCCTCCTCCTCCTCCTCCTCCTCCTCCTCTGTCCTCTCTCTTTTTCTTCTCCTTTTTGAATATTTGATCATTTTTTTTTCTTTAGAAAGAAAATTTTTTGGCTTGTCAAATAAACATATTTTCATCATAAAAAAATTTGGGCAACACAGCAAAGCAGAAAGACAAAAATGCATCACCCGAAACCCCACCCACCGGAGGTAGCGGCTGCAGACATTTCAGCTTCTATCCTTCCCCTGTTCATTCTAACCACAAAGGCTGTTTGATACCATTTTTGAGCCTCCTTGAAAAAAATAACTTTTTATTGGTCAGCCTGGCCGAAAAAATAAATAAAATAAAACAATGGTGAGTATTTTGAGTTATTATTAATTTTTTTCTTTTTTTCTTTTTTTTTGAAACAGAGTCTCATTCTACTGCGGAGGCTGGAGTGCAGTGGTGCAATCTCGGCTCACTGCAACCTCTGCCTCCCAAGTTCAAGCAGTTCTCCTGCCTCAGCCTCCCAAATAGCTGGGATGACAGGCACGTGCCACCACGCGTGGCTAATTTTTGTATTTTTAGTAGAGATGGGTTTTCACCATATTGGCCAAGCTGGTCTCAAACTCCTGGCCTCAAGTGATCTGCCCACCTCGGCCTCCCAAAGCACTGGGATTACAGGCGCGAGCCACTGCACTGGCTGATTTTTCTTTTGAAATATAGCTAATGACTGCATTGTAGGAGTGGATTCTAATTTGTTTAGCCAATGTTTTTGTATGGACCATTTGGATGCCTTCCAATTTTAACTGTTATTGATAATCCTGTAAAGAACCTCTTTGTACATGAGTGTTGTTCACTCCCTGGTTATTTCTGTAGTGGAAATCTCAGGAAGCAGACACCATGGGTCAAAGGCTTTTAAAGCATGTTGCCCAACTGCCCGAGAAAGGTCCTGCCAACTTTAGAGCCTGGCAGTACATGTGCAGCCCTTTCCCCCTTTCCTGGAGAAGGCTGCCCAGCTCTCTCTGAATGCCTGGACATCCTGGCACCTTTGGGCCTGGCCCCAGTCCCACCCGCCCTGCCAGGAGGCGCCCAGGCGGCACCACGGCCCTCAGCCTCCACCCAACCCCCTCCCACCATCCTTTTCTGACCCATTGTTCACTGAAGAACAATCCGAAGGAAATTGCGTCAGCTCTTGGTGGGAGCTGGGCGTCCAGAGGCAGCACCACCTTGGGCTGTAGTGACATTCTGGGGCCTCCCTTGTTTTTCTTGAATTTTGTTCTTTTGTTGGTTTTCCTGCTCTGTGGGATATTTTTGGTGTCCTCTCCCTTCCAGCCGAGGTGGAGCCCTAGGACAGCAGGACTGGAATGGCACGCAGGGAGAAGCCATCTGCCCCTTGGCAACCAGTAGAGTGACTTTCAGTGCCTGACTCCCTGACTTGGCCACACTGGGCATAACTTCCTGGGCACAGGAGAGTAGGCGCCTGGCCCACCCTAAATGCAGGAAATAGCAGAGCCCAGTCATGGTGTGAAGAATGTGCTCTGGGCCGGTGCCTCCCACATGGCGATCTCTGAATGATGCCATCCACCTGTTCTACCATTGATGGGAGCAGGGGTTCAGAGAGGTTAAGTAGTGTGTTCCAGACCCCAGAGCCCGGAATAGCACAGCTCCATTCCAGTGCAAGCCCATCTGACTCTAGAAGCCCAGGTCACTAACCACTAGTCTATACTGCCTCCGAAGAGAGTAGGGAGGGTGTGTTGGGCTCCTCCTCCCTAGAGGAGTGCAGAGACCAAGCTTCTGGGGGTGGGTGCCTGAGTGGAGCTTTCCTGGCTCCCCCGCTAAGCCCCAGTGGCTGGTTTTCACTTAGCAGACCTGCTTTTCCTCCGACAGACCTGATGTCTTTAAAAAGGATGATGGAGAAACTTGGTGTCCCCAAGACCCACCTGGAGATGAAGAAGATGATCTCGGAGGTGACAGGGGGGGTCAGTGACACCATCTCCTACCGAGACTTTGTGAACATGATGCTGGGGAAACGGTCGGCTGTCCTCAAGCTGTGAGTACCTCTTCCCTACCCCGGGGCCGCTGAAGGCAAAATCATTCTATGTAGAGAGGCCCCCAGCTCTGGGCACCCCAGCCATTCCCCAGCTAGTAGGTAACTTGTGTGACCTGCTGGACATGATACTTACTTTTCCTGTTTCCTGTACCTTATTTCTTTATCTGTCAAGTGGTCTTTTTTTTTTTTTGAGATGGAGTCTCACTCTCTCACCTAGGCTGGAGTGCAGTGGGGTGATCTTGGCTCAGTGTAACCTCTGCCTCCTGGGTCCAGAGGTTACAGAACTCAGGAGGCTGAGGCAGGAGAATCACTTGAACCTGGAGTGCAGTGGTGCAATCTTGGTTCACTGCAACCTCCACCTCCCAGGTTCAAGCAATTCTCCTGCCTCGGCCTCCTGAGTAGCTAAGATTACAGGCATGTACCATCATGCCCAACTAATTCCTGTATTTTTAGTAGAGACAGGGTTTTGCCATGTTGGGGACCTCAGGGGATCTGGCCCCCTTGGCCTGCCAAAGTGCTGGGATTACAGGGGTGAGCCACTGTGCCTGGCCCAAATGGTCATGTTAATATGTACTTTGCAGAGGAAATTAGCCTGTAGCAGAGTCGGGCAGAATCAGTACTCAGTAAGTAGCAACTGTGATGACGATGATGATGGTGGTGGTGATGGTGATAATAGTGGTAAATCCACTGTGGAAACATTCTGAGCCTCCGTCGAAACTTTCTGAGCCAGAGTTTCCTCTTTTTTTTTTTTGAGATCTTGATCTGTCACCCAGGCTGGAATGCAGTGACGCAATCTCAGCTCACTGCAACCTCTGCCTCCCGGGCTCAAGGAATTCTCCTCCGGCCTCAGCCTCCCCATTAGCTGGGATTACAAGTGTGCGTCACCACGCCCAACTAATTTTTGTATTTTTAGTAGAAATGGGGTTTCACCATGTTGGCCAGGCTGGTCTCAAACTCCTGACCTCAAGTGATCAGCCCCACCATGGCCTCCCAAAGTGCTGGGAGTACAGGCGTGAGCCACCATGCCCGGTAGTTTCCCCATTTGTCAAGCAACTCCACTACCCCCACAGGGCTGTTGTAACCATAAAATAGAGTCAAACTTGGCCCCAAAGGGAGGTAACGTTTGCATCTTGATGCTATTACTTGCTATCAAAATGACCCTGGGCAAGTTACCTTAGGTCTGCGAGTCTCAGTTTCTTCATCTGTAAAATGGGAGTGATAATCATGTCTTCTGTGATGTCCTGAGGGCTAGTGAGATGACAGGAAGATTCCAGCCTAGTGTCTGGCTGATGGCAAACACTTAATACATAGCAGCACATTGTGGGTGCTGCCCCACTGAAGAACATTAAAGCAATGCCCTGGACAGTCTCATTGTCATTTGTCACAGCTGAAAATAACGCTCCGCCAGGCAGGGGGGCTCACGCCTGTAATCCCAGCACTTTGTGAGGCCGAGTCAGGTGCATCAGAGGTCAGGAGTTCGAGACCAGCCTGGTCCACATGGTGAAACGCCGTCTGTACTAAAAATACAAAAATTAGCTGGGTGTGGTGGCTCACACCTGTAATCTCATCTACTCAGGAGGCTGAGACAGGAGAATCTCTTGAACCTAGGAGGCAGAGGTGGCAGTGAGCTGAGATCGTGCCATTGTACTCCAGCCTGGACGATAAGAGCAAAACTCCATCTCACAAAAAAGAGAAGAAAATAACATTCACTTGGTTTTTATGAAATAAGATTCACTTTTTTAAAAGTACGAACGTTGGCTGGGTACAATGGCACACGCCTGTAATCCCAGCACTTTGGGAGGTCGAGGAGGGGAGATCATAGTAGGGTCAAGAGATTGAGACCATCCTGGCCAACATGGTGAAACCCAGTCTCTACTAAAAATACAAAAATTAGCTGCGCGTGGTGGCGGGTGCCTCTAATCCCCGATACTCGGGAGGCTGAGGCAAGAGAATCGCTTGAACCGGCAGACAGAGGTTGCAGTGAGCTGAGATTGCGCCACTGCACTCCAGACTGGGTGACAGAGCGAGACTCCATCCCAAAAAAAAAAAACAACGTAAAATATACCTGTCTCATTTTACAAAGGAGCTTGGTGAGGCCCAAGGAGACTAAGTACCTGGCCCATGAGCCCACAGTCCAATCTGGCCAGATCTTCTAGCACCCCACTTCCAGGGAGAAACACTGAGGATCAGAGAGGTCAAGTGTCTTGCTTGAGCCACTCAGCTGGGAAGTAGCAGGGCTGGCATTTGAATCCAGACTGTTGCCCTGGAGGCTGTACTCCGAGCTCCTACCGTCTGCTCCCCAGACTCCACTCTTACGGCAGTGGGCAGGTTTTTGGAGATCTTTGTGCAGAGGCGTGGTCCAGCCTGGCTCAGCCTCCTCCAGGCAGTGGCCTAGAAGTCAGAGCCTGGAGTCGCATCCCGCCTCTGCCCTGGACCGCCTGTGTGGTTCCGACGAGTCACATCAGCACTTTGCGCCTCCATTTCCCCCTCTGTAAAATGGGACCAGCAGCCCCTTCCTCGGAGCTTCTGTCTTGGGCTTCTGCAAGGATCCCACTGGAGAACAGATTTAAGGACATTCTGTCAGGACCCTGCTGCCATCAAGGCTGGGATGGTCTTTCCCTGGATGAGGGAAGGATCTTAATCTTGCTTTTCTTTTTTTTTTTTTTTTTTCTTTTCTCCAACTCCAAACCAGAGTCATGATGTTTGAAGGAAAAGCCAACGAGAGCAGCCCCAAGCCAGCTGGCCCTCCTCCAGAAAGAGACATTGCTAGCCTGCCCTGAGGACGCGCCCGGACGCCCTGGCCTTCCCGCCCTGCGCCTCCCTCCCGATCGCGCTGCCCTTCTTGACACACTGTGATCTCTCTCTCTCATTTGTTTGTTCATTGAGGGTTGGTTTGTGTTTTCATCCATGTCTTTGTAAAGCACAGATTATCTGCCTTAAAGGGGCTCTGCATCGGGGAATCCTGAGCCTGGGATCCCCTCCCTCTCTTCTTCCCTCCTTCCCCACTCCTTGTGCAGAAGGGCTGATATCAAACCAAAAACAAGAGGGGGCAGGGCCAGGGCACGGAGGCTTCCAGCCTGTGTTCTCCGCGCTTGGAACTGGCACTCTCCATCCTTCCAGAAAGTCTCCGAGCCAAGTTCAGGCTCACTGGCCTGGCTCTGACGAGGACCCCAGGCCACTTTGAGAAGACCCTGGAGTAGGGACAAAGCTGCAGGGCCTCTTAAGGGTTTCCTTGGACACTGCCATGGTTCCAGTGCTCTGGGGTCATCCAGGACACAGCCACTCAGTGCCCCGCTGCCCCAGCTGATCCCCCCTCAGTCCACACCTCTTCTCATACTCAGCGATGTGACAGAAGGTGGGAAGGAAAGGAGCTTGACAACGTGAGCCCTTCAAGAAGGTACCAGAAGGAACCCTCGGGTCTTGCTCCCTGGCCACACCTTTGCAGGCAGCTGAGAGGCAGTGTGCAGCCTTACTGTCCCTTACTGGGGCAGCAAAGGGCTTTGGAGGTAGAAATGAGGCCAGGGGTCTTGGGGACACAGGTCAGCTCAGTGCAGTTCCACCTTTTAGGGAAGACACTGAGGGGACCAGGATGAGAGAATGAGGAGTAAAATGCTCACGGCAAAGTCAGCAGCACTGGTAAGCCAAGACTGAGAAATACAAGGTTGCTTTTCTGATCCCAATCTGCTTGAAACCTGACTCTACTTCCCTCATTGCCTTCCCACCCTACTCACATCATTCATTCCTTGACTCACTCATTCAGCAGATATTTATTGACCTCCTATTAGAAGCTTTACGCTCTCCCATGTTGTCCTGACACGTGCAGTATCCACTGTCTAACTCATCTCTCCCCAAATCTCTGAAAACCTTGAGCTTGGGAATTGAACTCGGGTCACTTGTGTCCTTTCTTATGGACTCACAGAATTTCAGAGCCCTGATGCACCCTGGAGGGTAGCTGGGCGTCTTCTGACTTCCCAGGTGAGGAGACTGGTGGCCCACAGGGATTAAGTGCCTTGCCCAAGGTCAGGCTTATCTCCAGAGGGATGTGCCTGGACTGGGGCCGGATGTTCAGGGACCCTGCCTACACCTCGTCTCCCATCTGGGCTGCCTTAGTTAGTGTTGAGAACAGGGAAGGGCTGGGAAGGGGTAACCTCCTAGGTCAGCACTGGGAGAGGGTTTCACTTGCTCTGAAGATCCTGGGCCAGGATCTGCCCTCCCCAGTGCCTCCAAGTCAGCATCAAGGCTTCAGGGAAAGACCCGGCCTCTGAAACTGCCTCTTCTCATTCATGCAGGAAGATGTCAAAGTCAGCCCCATCTTAGCTGATCTGGGAGTTCGGCCTTAACCCCACCTGTGTTCTGAAGTCTCTTACCCTACGTGCTCAGGACTTAGACATACTTATTCACTGAACATATTTATTAAGCACTTGCTGTCAGCCAGCAGTTAAGAATCCAATCATGAAATGGACAGATTCGTGGAATTACAGTCCAATAGGACAGTGAGACCCAGACAGTGACAATGAGATAAATGTTACGAAGGGGGAAGTATGGGGTGACTTCCCTGCAATCCTGGGGGGCCTAGCTGGGCCCAAGACTGAGTGAGAGTCTCGGCAGAGCCTCTGCAACACCTTCAGTGGACAGGACTGGGAGATCTTGGCGGTTGGAGCCAACGTGGGTTCCCTGCGGCTACTGAGTCATCTCTGATAGCAGACTGAGGGAGGGAAGCAGGTAGGGCATGGGGAAATGGCCAGGTTGGGTTAATCGACTGGTTTCAACCAGTTCAGGAACAAGGTTATTTAGCCATGACTGGCTGGTCTTGGGCTCAAGCATCTGCTTCAAATGCACACAGGCCTAGTTGAAGTTTAAACCTCAGTAAGACATTCCTCCCTGTAAGTGGAAAATCCTGCTCCTACCCTCTCCCCTGCCCTGTTTTTTTGCTTTTGTTTTTTTTCTCCCTAGATCATTAGATTAGCAACTGGCTGTCCTCACCCCTCCTCACTGCCTCTCCTCTCTGGGACAGGCAGGGACCTTTGAAGAAGATAAAGCCTTCCTTTACTACCTATCCTATTCAGTGTCCCTGTTCTTCACTCGGAGAGGAAGACAGAACGAATCAGGCTTATTTCAGTAAGTTCTGCAGTTCTACAAGACTGCAGGAAGCCTCCTTAGGGAGGAGAGCAAGCGGGTGTGGCCCCAGCTTCCGGAAATGGCGGAAAAGAGGGTTTTCTCATTGAATGGGGGTGGGGGCTGATGTGTTCTGGGAAACACCCCCATGAGTCACTTCATTTCTTGGAACTCAGCTCCTAGGAGGAGAGGGTCTCAAGAGTGGTCCCTGGAAGGAGGGCAGGGGCAGTCTGCATTATTTCAGGTTGTGGCTGTTGGCTCTGGGACTCCTCTGGCCAAGGGCTCAGCTTCTTGGGACTTCAGCTATCTTCTTTCTGAAAGACCAAATTTAATGTAACCAGTAACGTGAGGACTGCCAAGTATGGCTTTGTCCCTATGACTCAGAGGAGAGTTTGTCGGGCAAATTCAGGTGGATGAAGTATGTGTGTGCGTGTGCACGGGAGTGTGTGTGAACTGGGATATCATCTCTACAGACTGGAAATAAACCGGACAAACTTACCAACGTCTTGACTGGTGTATTTTGGGGATGGTTCTGGGCTCAGCATATTGTGAACTAGCTAATATAGTAAGAGATGAAATGAACGTGTCCTGTGCATTTGGTCTGAGACAGCTGAAGTTTATTTTCTCCTCACCACCTCCCCCAAGAGACAGGTTCTATTACATCATCCTTGCTTCACAACTGAAAAGCGGGCTTGGATAAGCAATGTGCTGAAAGCCAACAGTAAAGGCACAATCTGCCCCTGCCCCAATCCCGCCCTGGAGCCAATCCATGGGGTCCAAGTTAAGAACCTCTGTCCTAGAGCATTTACAATTCACTACAGAAATTTATTCTACAAAGGACTGTAATATCATCAGTCAGCCTTAGCCAGACAATCTCAATACTAATGCTGCCACCACCACTCTGACTGAGGGCCACCGGAGAATTTTCTCAACTTCTCTGTGCTTCTCTTACCTCATCAACTATTACTGTTATCCATATATATACTTTTTTCTGAGTCTCACTGTCACCCAGGCTGGAATGCAGTGGCGCAATCTCGGCTCACTACAACCTCCACCTCTCGGGTTCAAGCGATTCTCCTGCCTCAGCCTCCTGTGTGGTCCACAGGCGTCCGCCACCACACCCAGCTAGTTTCTGTATTTTTAGCAGAGATGGGGTTTCACCATGTTAGCCAGGTTGATCTCAAGCTCCTGACCTCAGGTGGTCCACCTGCCTTGGCCTCCTAAAGTGCTGCGATTACAGGGGTGAGCCACTTCACCTGGCTTATTTTTATTTTTTGAGACAGGGTCTGGCTCTGTCACCCAGGCTGGAGTGCAGTGGCACAATGACAACTCACTGCAGCCTCCACCTCCTGGGCTCAGGGAATCCTCCCACTTCAGCCTCCTGAGTAGCTGGGACTACATGTCCACGCCATCACTCTGGCTAATTTTTTTTTTTTTTTTTAATAGAGATGGGGTCTTGCCATGTTGCCCAGGCTGGTCTCAAACTCCTGGGCTCAAGCAATCCTGTCTGCCAAGTGCTGGGATTATGGGCATGAGCCAGCGGTGCCTGGCCTACCTCATCAATTAAATAACTAATAACCCCTAGATTACATGAGATCCCAGATCTGAAGTTTTTTGCAAAGGACTTGGCACAAACTCGTGCGCCTGGAAGTGGGTATGGCTCTTGTTCTGGAGATGATTACCTTGATAGGAGCAAACAAAGTTGCTCTTTGGTGCCCGTTAAACTCCCCTCCCCGCCTTCCACCTTCCACATTTTAAGTCTCCCCTGGCGACCCCTCGACCCAGTTTTTCTTAATCTCCCTCCTTCCCCTTGCATAGCTCAAAGCCTCTCAAAAGCAGCCCCTGAAAACATCTGTCAAGTCCCTAACTTCTCTGAATCGGAAGCTACTAATAGCCAACCTACATCTAAGGGGAACTGTAAGGTTTCAGAGGAACAAGGGACATATGTCGCTTAGGTGTGGGCCGCTCAAGAGGCGACACTGACACTGCCGATCCGCGCTGGCTGCGAAGGCGGGAGCAACACCAGGACGATCCAGGGCGCAGGCGCGAGGACCCCACGAGCTGGCCAATGAGGAACGGCGGCTGGGAGAGCGCGCGTCTTCCGCCGATTCCGCGACCCCCCCGACCAAGCAACGTCATCAAAGCGCGCCGGAAATGTGGGGTCAGCTGCGCGCCGCTGGCGCTGAGGGCAGGAAGTTTCCTGTGGAGCGATCTGGGTTCTGCTGGCGAGGCCGTGGGAGGCAGCGTCGGCTGCTTCGACAAACTGAGGGCGACACAATGGGAGACGAGATGGATGCCATGATTCCCGAGCGGGAAATGAAGGTCAGAGACTAGC
>PVKV010037505.1:0-14744 GCA_004027835.1 Alouatta palliata
TTTTTTTTTTTTTTTTTTTTTTTTTTTTTTTTTTGAGACGGAGTTTCGCTCTTGTTACCCAGGCTGGAGTGCAATGGCGCGATCTCGGCTCACCGCAACCTCCGCCTCCTGGGTTCAAGTTAGAGAGATTACTACTGTGGCAGTGGAGAGGTCCATGAGACTGCAGGCAAAGAAACCAGTAGAAGATGGTTGTAGTAACTGAAACAGGAGATCATAAATACTTAGTCTAAATTTCACCTGCATTATTCATGTTCTTGCATAGAAAGCGTGGGCATCAGGCAGGCGAACCGCAGCAATCCAAGTCCACAGATGCTTAGTCCATGAATGAGCTTCAGGAATACCTAAGGCCCCAAAGTGGAACGCATCTGGTACATACGAGTGTTTGTATTTCTGATGAGCGAGACGGGTATCATATTCTCAAAGGAATGAGACAGCCAAATTTTAAACAACGACTGCACTATGAGCCTGAAAGAGTTGAGACATTTTCTCCAATGCTTAACTCCCAGCTGGGAAAATCAGCCTTTCCAGATAATTGCATCAGGCCTTTTACATAGAAGAAAAATCGTGTTTTGAGACCTGTGTCTCTTGACTAAAATGAATGTAGCAGATTTGTACAGAAGCAGTGGTAGTGATCATAACTCTCCCAGAAGAATTTGAGCAGTAATTCATAAAATTTTAGAGATAGAGTCTTGATGATAGAGGTGAGGAAGTGTTGAAAAATGCACATTTGATTGGCATCCCTTGATATAATCAGGAGTTGCTGGAATTTTGGAGACATCGTAACAAAATCCTATTTATCCTAACTTTTCATTTCAGTTATTAGGCTGTGCTCTACATTTCTATGACTTCTTACTTGTGAGGAACCAGAATGCTATGTTTTTAAAGAAAAGAGTAAAGAAAGTCAGCAGTTCCAAACAATGTCATGGCTTAATCTGGAGTAAGTAATATTCCTGCATACACTGGTATGTAATATAACATAATATAATATGTCAACATTTAGATTGCCTGATCCTTAGGAAAAAAACAATTCAATGTTCATTTGTTTGGCACTGGTATATAATATGAAGTGTTACATCCTGCATATTGCAGAAAAAATTCAGTGATATAAAACACAGAGTAGGGCATAAATGTTATCTTCCAGATATTATAGCCTATATGTAGGCTTATAGATTACTTTTTATACAATAAATTCTCAGTCCTAAGACTTGTAACTGTAGTGTTTTAAATGTAGCTTGTTTTAATATATTAGGGAAATAACACCAATCAGTGCTAAAATTTTACTTTATTTTTGTTTAAATAAATATACATATGTATTTATGTCTGCACACACATAATAGTATATCGTATAGATTACAAAGCAAAATTTTATACTGAATATTCCTAGAGACTAAGATGTTGCCCAGATTTGCATCTCCCTATATATATTCCTTTCTCATCTCATCCCCTTTTCTCTCTTCAGAGGTAACCATTATTCTAAATTTTATATTTAATATTCACTTGGTTTTTAATAAAATACCCATGTCATATATATCCTAAAAATAATTTGCTTTGTTTCACTTATTTTAAAGCTTTATAAAATGGTATTAAATATATGCAGTTTTCTAGGACTTTCTCTTTTCATTCAGCATTATGTTTATTTCTCATCAGTGTATAATATTCCATTTGGTGAATATTTTGCAATCTGTTCATTCTTTTGCAAAATTCTACCTGGAATTTTTACCATTTCCAGTATAAATGTTATGAAAATCTCTTCATTGCATTTCTGCGGATAACTTACAAATCTCATTTCCCCGACTAGTTGGGACTACAGGTGTGTGCTGCTATGTCCAGCTAATTTTTTTTATTTTTGTAGAGATGGGGTTTCATCATGTTGCCCAGGCTGGTCTCAAACTCCTGGGCTCAAGCAATCCGCACGGAAAATAACAGTGTCTCGCCTCTGAATCTACTTCTATTTGTACGTATATGTAAATATAATCCAGTGTCATGCATCTTGGGTGGTGCATTGGACAGCCTTACTAGAGAAAGGTGTATTACATCACAGGTCAAGGTATCTTTTTTCAAGACATGTTTTTGTCATCTATAAAAAAATTCTTCTTCATTGGTTGGGCCAGCAGTAGTTTTTTAAAAAATCAGCAGCAAAGTACTTCTATTATCTCTAAGTCTCCAGTGCACAGGGAGGGGCTTTGGCTCCCTCCTCTGTCTTGTTTGCTTGGAGATTGTGGATTGGATGTGAAAGAGCAATGCCTTTCCATACGTTGGTCATTTTTATGAGAGTATTTTGGAAAACATGTTTACACTAGGCTTATATCATATGTATACAAACACACTCATATATATTTACACACACATTTATAATCGCTAGCCATAGCATGTCCACTATGCTATTACCACCCTTGTGAGAATTATGTGTAACATGGGACCTGGGCAGTTTTTAAATTCCTGAACTGATCCTTACTACTTAACTGTAAACCAAATTCTAGATATTAAGCATCACTCAAAGTTGAATCTTCAATGAGATCACAACTCTTGCATTATGAAATAGTGTTTATAAAATTCCTGAATATTTTGAAGAATACTTAGGTTCTCAGAAAGAATTAAGGAGATAGTATCATGAAACGTAACAATGTAAAACTGTTAGCAATGACTGACTCTGCATCCACGCTACCATTGTTAGAAGCAATAGCACGACTGTTCTTTTTGAGTTAATGGTGATCACAAATTTTAAAAAAATTGAACCTAAAAAAGTCGATATGTTTCCATCCATGAATATGCTTATGAGCAGACATAATTCTATTATGATTGCATTTTTCAGGCACTGAAATTTTGTTTTCTAGCATATCAGCACATGTTTAAAGCTTGCATACATGCTCATGCACATACACAGTATGCTAATATTTTGTTTAAACCAATGGTATTATGGTTAATTGACAACTACTAAAATAGCATCTGACAGTATCACCAGAAGACACTGACATAGTGCTGTGAAGCTGTTCAAGGGATAGACTGAGTTCAAAAACAAATATTTTTAAAAACTCAGAAAACTGTCCTTCAATGTAGCTGCTAAATATTTCCTTATATTCATTGTATCTTTTTTTCTAGTGCTATGTATTCTGATATTACGCTAAAGGTATCAATCTGAAATTACATACATCCCAGTCACTTAAAGTTTTCAGCAAGTTAATTTTGTTTATTCATAGGGCATTGTAACATATATTGGAGGTATTGGCATATGCTTTCTTGGGAAAATGTAGTGCTGTGATAAACAATTTTATCCATAAAGAAAATACAAGCTAGAAAGTGGAACAGGTTTCTTTATCTGCCTACCCATTATCTCCTCTTTATGGGAGACACAGCTGCATCCGTTATTACACAGAGATATATACAATATCTCTCTATTGTACTGTGTCTTTATCATCAGCATTTACATTAACTAACAAAGCACACAGGCACACACCCTTGATACTACAGTGCCATCAAGCTATGGTCCTCTCTCTTCTTTGTCCTTCACAAAATGGCCATATTGTCCACAACTGTCCCACTTCCTGTTAATTATTACAAATGTTCTTTGGTTTTTCTCTGCACTTTTTGGCGGGGGGTAGGGCATAGTCTCACTCTGTCATCCAAGCTGGAGTACAGTGGCATCACTGCTCACTGCAGCCTCCACCAGCTGGGCTCAGGTGATCCTCCCACCTCAGCCTCCCAAGTAGTTGGGACAACAGGTGTGCACTGCCACGCCTGGCTAATTTTTGTATTTTTGGTAGAGACGGGGTTTTGTCATGTTGCCCAGGCTGGTCCCGAACTCCTGGACTCAAGCAGTCTGCCTGCCTTGGCCTCCCAAAGTGCTGAGATTACAGGAGTGAGCCACTGTGGCTGACCCTTCTAAATGTTCTTTCAATACATTGTTTCAAAGTTGAATTATAAAAGATTTCCTTCACTTCATACTTAGTCCCTCTCTAAGCTGGCTCATATACAGCATCATTCCATTGACGTGTTTCTGGCTAAATTTGCCAGTAATCAACATGTTGCCAAGATCACAAACATTTATCAATCCTCATTTTATTTTACCTCTAAGCAGCTTTCCGCACAGTTGCTTTTGCCTGTCTGACACCACTTTTGGATGATGTTATTTCTATCTTTCTGTCTGCTCCTCAGTTTCCTTTTGCTGCCTCCCAGTTTCTAAATGTCTGAGTTTCTCCAAACCTCATTTTCAGGTCCTTGTTCCTTTTCTTGTTCTATTGCCTTATTAGGCCATCTCACCCAATTCTCTGGTTTTATAGACCATCTATAAGCCAAGACATTGTATTTTCCACTTCAGCTTTTGTTCTGAGCTCCAGATTCCTATTTCCAGTTGTTTATGTGACATGTCCACTTGGATGCTGTGGATTATGGATACAATCCCTTTGATAATTTACCTCCGTCACTAACCACAGAAACTATCTTGGGTTTCAATGTTAGGACTATTTGGACAATTGAAGATTTCCATGTGAAAGGAGGGCTAGAAGCAGTGTGCATTTCTGAGAGTAACAATGGCTTTGATAGAAAAAGGAGGAGGACGTTTTTCTTCTCAGTGCAACTCTTTTATCATTTTCTTTCCTCCTCCTCATAATGTTCAGCTATGATTCCAATGAATTTAAAAAATAATTAGTGGATTAAGCAATAATGGAGCCTCTCATTGTGTTTATTTCTTTTCCATTTGGAGAACATACTGGGAAAGTTGAGAACAAATGTCTCCCTGACAAAACATAGGGACACAGATGCAAAACACATGCAGATACCACCCCCACCCCATCCTGAGAGAGAGAGAGAGAGAGAGAGAACAGGAGAAAAAGTTAAGCATGATAGAAATTGTATGAAGTCGGAAAGTAGAAATCCAGAGAAGGAAAGGTAGCATGTCAGTGGAAAAACAAAATATCAGTGTGAGTCAAAAATAAATCTGAGATGCCATTTTCTGATTTCTGCTCTCTAGCTTGTGACCCTTGACCTAAGAACAGGTCTTTCCAAATTCATTGCTGTGTGGATGTTGCTGTTCCTGCCTTGTTACTACTAACCTTGAGTCTTGGCGTGTCTGTGAGACGAGCTTTAGGCTTCTGATTTTTGTCCGCCATGTCCCTCATTCTGTCCAGATCTCTTAATTTGTTCACAGTTTCTCGTGGCTGATACTCTTGTGGGGTGCCTGGTCCCTCCTCTGATTCTCGAAGTCCCAAATCTTAGCTTTGTTAGGGTGAAGAGGAAGTCAGAAAGATACTTTGTGACTTCTGTAGTGCTGAGATGCCAGAAAATATAATGGTTTCCAGCCAAGCAAGGTTACTAGGTAGGTACATCAGAGAAGACAGGTAGTCAGTCTACAGAAGTGCAGCCAGATGAAGACTTAGATGGATATTAACAGTGACTGTGGGCTTGAATCGTTTCCCTCTTCATGGGGATCCATATATAAAGCGTGTCTGCACTGAAATTCTAACTGTGGCAGAGGATGTCTGACTCAATTGTTCCCTTTCACTTACTATATGTGACTAGGAGAAACAAGCATAAAAACTCAAAGAACTGCAAGGAAGCAGGAAGACGTTAGGGAACAGCAGAAAATCATTACAGTAGCGGATTCCACTCCCAGCTCCTGCCGTAGCCACCATTTTCAAAACGAAACTTTGGTAATGTTTATAGTTTGAAATGATGTGAAGGCCCTAAGGTCTTCTACTGATATATTTAGAATCATGTCATTAACGTGATCATGTAATTATATCTGTATTAAAATATCTTAAGGAAAGATGCTATTTATTTTAACTGAATTTATCAAATATGGATTGTATGCCTGCCTCACTGCAGTAAGTACTAGGGAAGCCTTGAAGGTCAAGACTGATGCCATCCCTTCATTGATAAAGCTCACAGTCCAATCTACAATAGAGTATTTAAGAGTGTTAACTTAGCAAAAAAGAAAACACAAGTCAGATGAACAGTGAAATAAAAATGGCTCGGCTGCACATGGTGGCTCACGCCTGTAATCCCAGCACTTTGAGAGGCCGAGGCGGGTGCATCACCCAAGGTCAGGAGTTCAAGACCAGGTTGGCCAACATGGTGAAGCCCTGCCTCTACTAAAAATACAAAAATTAGCTGGGTTTGGTGGCGGGCACCTGTAATCCTAGCTACTCAGGAGGCTGAGGCAGGAGAATTGCTTGAACCCAGGAGGCGGAGGTTGCAGTGAGCTGAGATTGTGCCATTGCACTCCAGTCTCAGAGACAAGAGTGAAACTTCATATCAAAAGAAAAGAATGGCTCTACGATTTATTAGTGACTATTATATTTCTTATGCTCTCTTGGAGAGTTTTGGTTTAAATTATCATGTTGGAAGCTCTAAGGAGAAAAAAAAAACAACTGTTTGATTTGAAAAAGGCTTTTGAGGATAAAGAGCTATTTTGATGTGTGACAGAATCTGCATTTCAGTTAGTTTTGTTGATTTTGTTTTTACAGCACATTGATACAGAGTGTTTATTTATCTTTCTTTTCTTTTTCTTCTTCTTCTTTTTTTTTTGAAACAGGATCTTGCTCTGTTGCCCAGGCTGGAGTGCAGTGATGTGATCAAGGCTCGCTGTAGCCTCAACCTCCCGTGCTCAAGCAGTCCTCCCACCTCAGTCTCCTGAGCAGCTGGGACTACAGGCCAGCACAACTATGCCTGGCGAATTTTCTTTTTCTTTGGTAGAGATGGGATTTTGCTGTGTTGCCCAGGAAACTCCTGGGCTCAATCAATCTCCCCTACTCAACCTCCCAAAATACTGGGATTACAGATGTGAGCCACTGCAGTCAGCCTACAGAGTACATTTCTATGGGGCAGTTTATGATATAATTTAAAGAAAGTTGTTAGGAAGGAAATGTGCATCAGACTTTCGTAACATGCTTTGATTCCTCCAAATATTACAAACTCCTGAGTCCAGGTGGCAGCACACTAACGCAGAGGTTTCTTGTTTCTTTGTCATGGTTATAGTTGTATTTGGAGCTGTTTGTTCAAGGCATGTTAAGAGAATGAGCTGTGTTCTCTAGGTGCTAGTGAATCTTAAGCTCAGATATTTATTTCTCTGTGTTGGTATATGATGGTCTTTGCTGTGGAATAAGATAAGTCAAAATGGAGAAACATCGACAATACAGTATAGAGATCATATGCAGCGAGATACTTGCTTCACCTGGAGCTCCAAGCATGCAAAGTAAAACGTGAGAAGGCAGCACCATTAAAGTGTATTCAAAGGGTTGAGAGAAGGGAATAGAAAAAGAGATGTGGAGCAGAAAAATAAATACGTGTTTAATGGCAGGATGTCCTAGACTGGAAGAACATGCATTGTATGCTTCACTTGGGAGAAGGTGGAGAGAAAGACAAATAACTGAAGATTATTTTAATAAATATCTATTAAGCAGTGACATTGAGAAGTACCAGAGATGCCACAGAGCAGAAACTGATACAGAAGCAAGAAACAGATTTTCTGTTTTCCATGTGTTCCTTGAGAGAATGAGAGAAGAGTCCAGCGATGATATCTGAGTCCTTTTTACAGCCTATGCTCCTAGCCCATTGCCTAGTCAGATTAGATACTGAAAATATATGCTTTTTTCATTTGGGTAGAGTTTATTAAAATTAAAATAACTTCAAGTCTGTTTTTGCTAATATGAGTCACATATTTCTAGTTAGATCCATTGACCTGGCCACTTGGAGAGGTCAACAAATGAAAAGGAAATTAGCATTTGTTAACTCCTTAGGTAATCATATTCTACTGTGCCAGAAAAATGTACATATCATCGACATACGCTTTGTCTTTTAATTCTCACAACAAGCCTAGGAAAATCTATTATTTTATGTCCCACGGTCAGGAATCCAAGGCTCTGAGAAATTAACTGACTCTAGATAATGCAGATGGTAAGTGGAAAACACAATGCTTTCCATGCAATACGTGGAGACTTGCCATTGAAACTTGGGTCAGTATCATTTGCTTATTTCACGTTGCATGCTCAGCATGTACCCCATAAATACGTACCTGCTATGTACCCACAAAAATTTAAAAACAAAGAATAAAATGTAAGTAAATAAAATTTGAAAACCCAACCCGTAAATGTTATTCTAGTTAGTGAAATAAGAAACAGAAAAATCCTATGTATCTACAGTGAGTATGCACAACGAAAATAGAGAATGGTGCTAAATTGTTCAAAATAGACAACTGCATTCTGGACTTTCAGAGAATAATGATGTGTGTGTGTGAGTAGGTGTGTGTGTGTGTGAGTAGGTATGTGTGTGTGTATTAAGTGTTTTGCTTGGTACTCGTTTCATTAGCCATAATGGTACCTAAGTCATGGATATAGCAACTCAAAGCTCGTTAAAACGCACACTGGCTGCAACTAATCATATGTCCAGTAGAGGGAGCCTACATCTCACAATTGAGAGTCCAGCCACAGCAGGTGCAAAATCCTGTATTTGAGGGGAGCCCTGAGAGGTCCGGGGAAAAAAATTACCCTCAAGAGTATTTTGGAGGAAGAATTGCTGTTATTTCAAAAAAGCTCACTACCTATACTCAAAGAAAAATGCAAATTATTCGCTTATTCCCTAAATTAAGGACACTGAAACCCAGTGAAGTGTCAGATTTTGCCTCTGACTCATATTTTTCAGAGGCTAGAAATGGCCAATGTTGTCCTGGCCATTATTGAGGCATTTTCCCCTCAGCTGGGCTGTGTCATGTCCTGGCCTCATTAATGTAGCAACTGATGGTACCTACTACCCTTCAATGGATCGCCTCCTACCCATTCTCATTTCATCAGATTTTTGAAGGACAGGGTGGAATAGATCAAGAAAAGAGATAAAAAGAAACAGTAAATATGCACACTTATGTAATTACATCCCCATTCCATGGAAACTTGGGAATAAAGAAGTATTTCAAGGTCACATAGAAAAAATAAACCTTAGTTTATTCTTTTTTGGATGTATTTTATCTAATATATGCTCTGATAACTGAAGGGGGGAGAGAGGGAAATGGAGAGATAATGCATCTTTTAGCCTGCATTTAAAGGTATTCGTTATTTATATTTATTTTTAAGTGTATTCTCATAGAATTTATTTCCTTGTAGCAAGCTCACATTTTTTCCTGTAAGTTTTTAAAATTTTTCTATTTCTTTCACATTTTTTGTCTCTTCCATTTTCTTTTCTCTTCTCCTCTGTGGTGTCTATTATTTCTCTCTTTTAAAACTGTGTCATGGTCTCCAAGGCATTATTCCATTTCACACACAGATGAACTTAGTTTTTTTTTTTTTTTACGTTAACTGCCAGTCTTCTGAAAGTAGCCCTATCATACTGCATCAGTTCTATATGATTTGAAACAGTGTGAGGAAGGACATACCATACTCAAATCCCACTTTTCATTCCAAAGAAAGGTGATCTCTGTCTAAGAGGGAGTAGTAGTTGGATCCAAAGGCTTCTGGCCTCAGATGGGAGACCAAATGTTGGCTGTGACATTTATCTTACAAAGTGGGAAACCTCATGGTACAAAGTGGGAAACAGACACATTGATGCTGGGATTTTAAATGCATGAACCAGGGCAGGAAGAGACAGTAAAACAATTAAGGACGAAAGAGGGAAAGAATGTAGACCTGGTGGTTACTGGGGAAGAGAAATGCTGGTGGTAAGGTTATAGCTGGTGTAGGAGTGCTAACTCTAACTAATTGTGCTGCTTGGGTTAGATTACTTACAATTCTCCAAACCTCAGTTTCCTTATCTATATAATGGGTATAAAAATTTTCACCTCTGCATGTTTACCATGAGAATAAAATGAGCAAGAATATGAAGATGCTTATGAAAGAATTTAAATATGGCTAAGAATGTACTTTTGGAAAATGCTTTGATGAGGTAGGGAGGGCATAGGCTTTGTAACCTGAGATTTTGGTCTCTGTTACATCACTTTCCAGATGCTTAACCTCAGCAGATCTTAGAGGAAGATGCAAAGCTTTTAAACCCAAGTTATGCTTCTGACCTGCTATGTGATCTTGGATAAGTCATATAAACTTTTAAATTTCTATTTCTGTATTTGGAAAATGAGCATAAGAGGTTTCTATTTTAAAGTTGGTAAGACTGAATATGATGATCTATGTGGAAGACTGCTGCCGTCAGAAAGGCTGTTTGTCACTTCTTCTATTTTCCTAGCACCATAAAGCCTTTTCACCCCTCTTTCTAGGGTCTCAATTGATTTAACTCTCCGAACTTTAAGTAGACATTCAGCTTTCTCCTTGCTCTTATAAGAACTTTCCAAAACTATAGTCTTTGTTCTAGCCATTGTTTACTTTACTGTTCCTTCACCCATCTTTTGCTGTGTGCAATGTACTGCTACTCAAGCTTGGAGCAAAAATCATCTGTCAAATACAACTTTCCTGGCCTGGCTCATATTATATCCTGGAGGAAGATGCAAATGCTGTCACACTCCTGGCTCATACAAAATCCTTCTAGCTCCACTCCGAAAAAGCAGCCTTACTTTAATAAATGCTCTAGAACTCTCACTGCAAAGACTACTGCAGAACTTCCTTTTCAATGTCCCAATAAGCACTGTTAATTGATCTTGATTCCCACTTCACTGAAACAACAGAAGCCATCTCTAATGTGACCACCTCTTTACAAAGCTTTGCCACTTTTGTTGCCAAAAATATATGCTTTTCAATTCTCGTCTTAATCTCTGACCATTTCTTCACTTTCTCCTTGGCTCACAGACATTCCTAAAGATTTAGTCATAAGTGCTCCTAGTCTTCTAGCTTTGTGCAAATGTTGTAATTAATGCCTCCATTCCTGTAGAGTCCACAGTCACTTTTGCCCACATGAGTTAAAATCAGTATCTTTGGCTTTGCTCTCTTTTATAAGCTCCAGTTTTCATATCCACCTGCCCTCTGGACACTTCAAGATTACTCTATGTTGATTAGAACATGGTATAGAAAAGCAAGAAATGCATTACCCCTTTCTTTGAAAGTGTGTTATTTTTCCAGTGCCACTATAACAAATTTAGCAGATTAAGACAACATAATTATATTAGCTGACAGTTTTGTAGGTAAAAAATTCAACACAGCTTGGTTGTATTCTCTGCTCAGAGTCTTAGCAAACTGTACATGGTGTATCTGCTGCACTGTGGGTCTCATCTGGGGCCTGTGAACCTCTTTCAATCTCACTAGGTGGAGTAATCATTTTCTTCTCAGGCTTTCTATGTGACCCTCTTCATGTTCAAGTCAGCAATGGTGGGTAGAGCCCAGCTCATGTTTCCAATCTCTCTGATGTCCTTTTTTGCTCTTAAAGATTCATTTGATTACGTTAGCCCCAACTGGGTAATCCAGGATAATTTCCTTATTTTAAGATCAATTTATTGGTTATGTTAATTATTAAGACATTGCCATTAAAAATAATGGCAAAAAATGCAATTACTTTTGCACCAACCTGATAGAGTTTCAGAGTCCCTTTTGCCATGCAAAGTAAGGCAGCCACAATCCTGAAGGGCAGAATATGGAATATGATTGGGGGTCATAACCAAAAGCATTACTGAAGACATATCTGCCACCTTTACATGGTAGACTAGAGCTGAAAGGAATATTAGGGACCTCTTTGTCCAATCTCTTCATTTTCTAGGTGAGCAAAATTGAGGTCCAGTTAGTAAATGGACATGCCAAGGTTACCTGCTATCTAGTGACAACATCAGTGCTCTCTTCATTACTTCTCAAGTGCTGTATGTGCTGTACTTTTTCATTTATTCTCATTAATTTCATCTCTTAAAAATCTTGCCATTTTATTCATCCTGTTGAAATTACATTCAATCATAAGTCTTCCATCTATTGTACCAGCTATCCACTAAGATTCAAGTTTTTATTGAAAAAAAAATTGCTAATAAAAATGCTAACAGAAGATAATACAAATATTCATGGAGATCTGATTGAAGCAACTAGAGGGGAATTAGAATGCAGCGTGTGAATAGTACATATGTACACATACATATACATACAGTTACATACACAAAGAGAATGCAGAGTGAAGAGTGTTTAGTTGACACAAACTGGGTCTTAAATGTCTCCCTTGAGATGAGTTATGAAGAAAGATAAAAATACATTGGCAGAAAGTAAAGAACGTGTTACTATGAAGGGAGAAGGCACAGATGTGAAAGCTGACAAGTCACGAGCATGAAACAGATTGGATTTTGTTTTCTGGAATGGAAGTCCCTTTTGAGAAATGACGGATAAGTTTGACTAGATAAGAAGGAATCATTTTCTAGAAGGTTTCGGATCTAAGTCCAGAGGAAGGCACATAGATTTGTTTTTGGAACAGTAGGCTGAACTTTATATATTTTGGTTGGCCATTTGTCAGCCGTGTGTAACATGGAAAGAGATTCCAGTGAGAACAAACCGGGAAATGATTGCAGAACTCCAGATTTAAATTATGAAACGTGGGAGAGCAGTGGTAATGAAAATGAATGGGAAATCAGGGGAACAAGAGGAAAGAGATAAAAGGATTTGTTGACTGAATGAGTTGCACATAGGAAAGACACTAGTTGAAGTAAGTGCAGGATCTTCAGCATAGAAGATCTGGGGCATGCAGGAGACAACACCAGAGATGGGGATGTTAGAAAGATGGCTATTTTTCTTTTTCTTTTTTTTTTTTTGGAGACAGTCTTGCTCTGTCACCAGGTGCCAGGCTGGAGTGCAGTGGCACGATCTCGGCTCACTGCAACCTCTGCCTCCTGGGTTCAAGCAATTCTCCTGCCTCAGCCTCCCGAGTTAGCTGGGACTACAGGTGTGCGCCACCATGCCCAGCTAATTTTTGTATTTTTAGTAGAGGTGTGGTTTCACCATGTTGGCCAGGATGGTCTCGATCTCTTGACCTCGTGATCTACCTGCCTCAGCCTCCCAAAGTGCGGGGATTACAGGTGTGAGCCACTGCACCCGGCCCCGGCTGTTTTTCTTTTCCTTAGCTATGGGAACTTATTCTAAGGCTGTCATACACAAAATGGAAGGACTGTAGTAAATGTAGGCAGTTACACAAGTTATCACTCCTACTCTCTTTGTTTTCATTTTATTTCCCGTAAGGAGACTGTTATTTATTTTATAGCTGGGAGGCCATTAGGCTGAGACAGCTCCAGCATCTTGAGTTCCTACACAAGCAAACTGAAGCCCAATACAAACATTTTTTAAAACCCTTAAGCTGGCCCAATCAGAAACCACCAACTAACCACCACCCAGGGAACTTCCACTCTAACCAATCAAATTATTTTCTTTGGCTTCCTTCTACAAACACCTAAAAGTTTTCTCCCTCTCCCACTTCCCCCAGCAAAGTGCTGAACCACTGGCAGGCTGATAATGCTCAATTCATAAATCGCTGAATGTTCACATAAACTCACTAAACTGTTAATGTGCCTAAGTTTATCTTTCAGCAAGACCAATTGTTTATACAAAATCATCAAAGGATAAAACAATTATCTGGACTTTGTTGTGTAGGAGGAGGTTTTTAATACAGACGAAATTAATCTTGAAAAACTTTATAGAAAAATAAAAATTTTTTTCAAAAAGGCCGGAAACTAAGACTTACCTTTCGTAGATGACTTGCTAAATTTTAATTTGTAAACTGTTTTTTCTCTTAAATTCCTTTCTCATTGCTGCTCTGAAACTCTCACATTCTTGTTCCAAGCAATGCCTATTCTTTTCTCATTAATATTGCCTCAACTGCATTTCTATGGGATTGACCAGGATGTTGGGATCAACTGACTTCATCCATTGTTTATAGTAATTTGACAAAAACTGCAAAAGTACAAACGACTAGAGATAAAAATGCTCATGAGATAGGGACAAGAGTTAGAAAATGCTTATTTATATTCCCATTCATCTGTTTATTGTAAAATAATAGTCAATTGACCTCTGGTTTCCACCTCTCCATTCCTTTAAGTTTCCTAAAAATTACCCTTCAATAATATCATTTTTTTTTTTTTCAGACAGAGTCTCACTCCGTCACCAGGTGCCAGGCTGGAGTGCAGTGGCATGACCTCAGCTCACTGCAACCTCCGCCTCCTGGGTTCAGGCAATTCTTCTGCCTCAGCCTCCCGAGTAGCTGGGACTACAGGTGCGCACCACCACGCCCAGTTAATTTTTTTTTTTTTTTTTTTTTTTTGTATTTTTAGTAGAGACAGGGTTTCACCGTGTTGGTCAAGATGGTCTTGATCTCTTGATCTCGTGATCCGCCTGCCTTGGCCTCCCAAAGTGCTGGGATTACAGGCGTGAGCCACCATGCCAGGCGATAATATGACTTTTGTTTAAAAATATCAAACAAACAACTTTTAGTCGCTCCTTATTGTGTAGAGTTTGTGGCTCCAACTCTTAATATAGTCAAATTTCTGAGATATCATTTTTGCTTTTTCTGCCAGTATTTTTTTTTTAACCGTTTAATTTCTTCTTTGGAGCAAGTAATCTGGTTGTTTACCTGCTTTGTTTCAGGGGAGGTCTTTGGCAGTGAGGCAATCAGAAGTTGCCCTCAAAGTACGCATTTCCCTGGCTTTTGTTTTCTAAAAGCCAGAGATGTTTGGAGTAAACATCTTAGGGAAAATTAAAATCTAAAAAGTAAGAGATGTGTATAACATGCAGTGCTTTTAACTTATGTTGAGGTTGATGTAGATTTAGGAGTAACTATGATGGTTTTAGTTTTTTTTTTAAATATACTTTTTATTGCATTTTAGGTTTGGGGGTACATGTGAAGAACATGCAAGATTGTTACATAGG
>PVKV010037506.1:0-14777 GCA_004027835.1 Alouatta palliata
ATTCAGCCATGTGTAAGATGAGAAGGTAGAAAGAGCCAGAGGAGAAAGGACAGGAGAAAACAAAGATGAAAGGCAATACATCTTTCTGGAATTCCATCGAGCAGATTCCTTACAGCTCAATGAAACAGCATGAGGACTGCAAAACTGGCTACAAACATGTATAGGAAGTTGACATGTAACAGCACAACATTATAAATCAATCAATCAGTGATGAAACTTTTCAGAAAATTAAAGAATTTTTCTTTACTTTTTTTCATAAAATACTTTTTTTCTTCTTGTGGAAAAGAATCTCATCCCCATATATGATTAAAAAGACTTAATGAGAAAAAGAAAACTTTACTAATATTGATAACACTTTTGTTAATTAGCTTGATTTAGCCATTTCACAATGTATGCATATATCAAAATATTATGTTGAATGCCACAAATGCATACTTTTTTCTGTCAATAAAAAATAAGAGAACAGGAGAGAAAGAACATTAGAGATAGGTGTTGTGGCTCATGCCTATAATCCCAAATCCTAGTTACTTGGAGGACTGAGGTGTGAAATCATTTGACAACAAGAGTACAAAACTAAACTTCAGATATGGAAAACCAAGCAGATTTAACCCAAAAAAGACTACCCTAAGACATTTAATAATCAAACTCCCAAAGGTCAAGGATAAAGAAAGAATTCTAAAAGCAGTGAGAGAGAAGAAATAAATAACATACAATGGAGCGTCAGTATATCCGGCAGCAGACTTTTCAGTGGAAACCTTAAAAACCAGGACAGAGTGGCATGACATATTTAAAATACTGAAGGAAAAAAACTTCTTTTACTCTACTCTAGAATAGTTATACTTCAAATATGAAGGAGAAATAAAGTCCTAGACAAGCAAAAGCTGAGGGATTTCATCAATACCAGACATGTCCTGAAAGAAATACTAAAGGGAGTACTTCGATCAGAAAGAAAAGGGCATTAATGAACAGTAAGAAATTATCTGAAGGTATAAAAGTCACTGGTAATAGTAAGCACACAGAATGTTATAACACTGTAACAGTGGTGCGTAAAGTAGTAAGGTAGAAAGACTAAACAATGAACCAATCAAAACAATAACTACAACAACTCTTCAAGATATAGAGAACACAGTAAGATATAAATAGAAACAGTAAATAGTTAGTTAAAAAGTAAGGGGACAAAGTTAAGATGTAGAGTTTTTATTTTCTTTTGGCTTATTCATTCATCTGTTTGTGTAAAGTGTCGTTGTTAGCTTAAAATAATGAGTATAAGATAGCATTTGCAAGCCTCATGGTAACATTAAATCAAGAAACATACAACACATACACAAACAATAAAAAGCAAGAAATGAAATCCTATCATGAGAGAAAATTATCTTCACTAAAAGAAACATAGGAAAGAATACAGAGAAGACCATGAAACAACCAGAAAACAAGTAACAAAATCCCTATTTATCAATAACAACATTGAGTGTAAATAAAGTCTCCCATAGAAGACATAGAGTGGCTAAATGAATCAAAAAACAATCATCTGTTTCCTACAAGAAACACACTTCACCTATAAAGACACACACAGACTAAAAAGATGGATAAAGACATTCTATGACAACAGAAACCAAAAAAAAAAAAAAAAAAGCAGCAGTAGCTATACTTTTATCAGACAAAATAGATTTCAAGACAAAAAACAGGAAGGGACAAAGAAGGTCACTATATAATGATAAAGGGGTCATTTCATCAAGGGGATATAACAATTTTAAATACATATGCACCCAGATATATAAGCAAATATTACTAGAGCTACAGAGGGTAGGCCCTGATACAATAATAGCTGGAGACTTCAACACCCCACTTTGCAGCATTGGACAGATCTTCCATGCAGAAAATTAACAAAGGAACATCAAAATTAATCTGCATTATAGACCAAATGGGCCAAACAGATAGTCACAGAAAATTTCAACCAATGGCTGTAGAGTACACATTCTTTTTCTCAACACATAGATTATTCTCCAGGATAGACCATAGGTTAGGTCACAACAAGCTGTAAAACATTTAAAAGACTGAAATAATATCAACCATCTTCTTTGACCACACTAGAATAAAACTAGAAATTAATAACAAAAGGAATTTTGGAAGCTATACAACTACATGGAAATTAAACGAAATGCTCCTGTGTGAATAGGTCAATAAAGAAATTAAAAACACGGAAAAATTTCTTGAAACACATGATAATGGAAACACAGCATACCAACACCTATGAGATACAGCAAAAGAGTACTAGGAGGGACATTTATAGCTACAAGTGTCTACCTTTAAACAAAAGAAAAACTTTAAATAAGCAACCTAATGATGCATCTTAAAAGACTAGAAAAGCAAAAGCAAATCAAGCTCAAATTAGTAGAAGAAAAAATAAAGATTTGAGGAGAAATAAATTAAGAAAACAATACAAAAGTTCAATGAAACAAAAAGTTGGTGTTTTAAAAAGTTTAACAAAATAGACAAAACTTTAGCCAGACTAAGAAAAAAAGGAGAAAATCCAAATTTAAAAAATCAGAGATGAAAGAGGAGCTGTTACACCTGATATCACAGAAATTCAAAACATCATTATTGGCTACAATGGGCAATTCTATGCCAATACATTGGAAAACCCAGAAGAAATGGACAAATTCCTAGGCACATACCAAGACTGAACCAAGAAGAAACCCAAAACCTGAACAGATCAATAACAAGAAGATCAGAGCCATAATAAAAAGTCTCCCAGTAAGGAAAAGCTCAGGACCCAAATGACTTCGCTGCTCAATTCTAATTAATGAATAATACGAAGTCTACCCAAACTACTCTGAACAAAATAGAAGGAGAGGGAATACTTTCAAACTCAGTTTATGAGGCTAGTATTACCCTGATACCAAAACCAAAGACACATTAAAAAACAGCAAAAACCTACAGGACAGTACTTCTGATCAACATCGATGCAAAAATCCTCAACAAAATACTAGCAAACTGATTGGTTGCACTGGCTCACACCTGTAATCCCAGCACTTTGGGAGGCTGAGGTGGGCAGATTATCTGAGGTTGGAAGTTCAAGACCAGCCTGATTAACATGGAGAAACCCAATCTTTACTAAAAATACAAAATTAACTGGGTGTGGTGGCACATGCTTGTAATCCCAGCTACGCAGGAGGCTGAGGCAGGAAAATCATTTGAACCTGGGAGGCAGAGGTTGCAGTGAGCCAAGATTGCACCATTGCACTCCAGCCTGGGCAACAAGAGCAAGACTCCATTTCAAAAGCAAACAAACAAACTGAATTCAACAATACTTTAAAAATTCATCATGATCAAGTAGGATTTATCCCAGGGGTGCAAAGATGGTTCAATATATACAAATCAATCAGTGTGATGTATCAACAGAATGAAGGACAAATACCATATGGTAATTTCAATTGATCCTGAAAGTGCATTTGATAAAATTCAATGTCCCATCATGATAAAAACACTAAAAAGACTGGATATAAAGGGAGCATACCTCAACATAATAAAAGCCATATATGACAGAACCACAGCCTGTATGATACTGACTGGGGGAAAAAGGGAAAGCCCTTCATGTGAGATCTAGAACATAACAAGTATGCCCACTGTCACCACCGTTATTCAACATGGTAGTGGACAACCTAGCTACAGCAATCAGATGAGAGAGAAACAAAGGGCTTCCAAATTGGAAAAGAAGAAGTCAAATTACTCTTGTTTGCAGACAATGTAATCTTGTATTTGGAAAAACCTAAAGATGCCACCAAAAACCTATTAGAAGTAAAAAAATTCAGTAAAGTTGCAGAATACAAAAATCAACAAACAAAAATCTGTAGCATTTTTATATGACAGCTGCAAGCAATATGAAAAAGAAATGAAGAAAGTAACTCCATTTGCAATAGCTACAAATAAAATACCTAGAAAGTAACCAAACATGTGAAAGATCTCTACAATAATACCCAATCTTTCACTTCTTTGTAGTACTTCTCTACTACAAAGAAGTGAAAGATCTCTACATCAAAACATTGATGCAAGAAATTGAGGTGGACACAAAACAGGAAGGATATTTTATGTTCATAGATTGAAAGAATATTGTTAAAATGTCCATACTGCCTAAAGCAATTTACAGATTTAATGCAATTTCTATCAAAATACCAATGACATTCTTCACAGAAATACAGAAAACAATTCTAAAACTTACACAGAACCACAAAAGACCCCAAATAGCAAAAGCCATTCTAAGTAAAAAGAACAAAATTGAAGGAATCACATTATCTTGCTTCAAGTTATGCTACAGAGCTATAGTAACCCAAAACAGCATGGTACTGGCAGAAAAACAGACACATAAATCAGGGGAATAGAAAATATAACCCAGAAATACATCCATATATTTACAGTGAACTCATTTTCTACAAAGATTCCAAGAATATACATTGGAGAAAGGACAATCTTCTCAATAAGTGATGCTCAGAAAACCAGATATCCACATGCAGAAGAATGAAATGAGGCCACTATCTCTTGCCATATAAGAAATCAAATTAAAATGGATTCATGACTTAAATCTAAGACTTCAAACTATGAAACAACTAAAAGAAAACACTGGGGAACCTCTCCAGGACATTGGAGTGGGGAAAGACTTCCTGAGCAATACCTCATAGACAGAGGCAACCAAAACAAAATGGACAAATGGGATCACATCGAGTTAAAAAGCTAGTGTTCAGCAAAAGAAACCATCAACTAAGTGAGGAGGCAACCCAAAGAGTGGAAAAAGATATTTGAAAACTACCCACCTGACAGAGGATTAGTAACAAGAATATATAAGGACCTCAAAAAACTCTATAGGAAAAACTCTAAAACTCCAATTTAAAAATGGGCAAAAGATCTCAAAAGAAGACATTCAAATGGCAGATTTATATATATATATATATATATACACACATACACATATATATAAAGGTGCTCAACATCACTGACCATCAGAGAAATATAAATCAAAACCACAATGGGATATCATCTCACCCTAGTTAAAATAGATTACTTCCAAAACAGGAAATAACAAATGCTGCCAAGGATTTGGAGAAAAGGGAACCCCTGTAAAATGCTGGTGGGACTGAAAATTAGTGCAACTACTATAGAGAACAGTTTGGAGGTTCCTCAGAAAACTTCAGATAGAGCTACCATATCATCTAATAATCCCACTTCTGGGTATATACCCAAAAGAAAGGAAATCAGTGTGTTGAAGAGACGTCTGCACTCCCATGTTTGTTTCAGCACTGTTCACAATAGCCAAGATCTGGAAGCAGTCTAAGTATCCATCAACAGATAAATGGATAAAGACAATGTACACAATGCAGTACTGTTCAGCCATGAAGAAAGAATGAGATCCTGTCATGTACAACAACATGGATGGAACTAGAGGTCATTATGCTAAGTGGAATAAGCCAGGCACAGACAGCCAATCATCACACGTTGTCACTTAGTAAAAGAAATAGTGAAAAAACTATAATATAGACTATAGTAAAAAAATTTCATTGCTCATTTTTAAATAACAAAAAGAATATAATTGGGCCGGGCACGGTGGCTCACACCTGTAATCCCAGCACTTTGGGAGGCCGAGGCGGGCGGATCACGAGGTCAAGAGATCGAGACCGTCCTGGCCAACATGGTGAAACCCTGTCTCTACTAAAAATACAAAAAAAAAAAAAAAAAAAGTAGCTAGGCATGGTGGCGCGCGCCTGTAGTCCCAGCTACTTGGGAGGCTGAGGCAGGAGAATTGCTTGAACCCAGGCGGCGGAGGTTGCAGTGAACCAAGGTCACGCCACTGCACTCCAGCCTGGCGCCTGGTGACGGAGTGAGACTTTGTCTCAAAAAAAAAAAAAAAAAAAAAAAAAAGAGTGTAATTGGATTGCTAAAAGAATATAACTGGATTGTTTCAAACACAAAGGATAAATGTTTGAGGTGACTGATTCCCCCATTTGCCCTGATGTGATTATTATGCATTGTGTGCCTGCATCAAAATATCTCATGTAACCCATAAATATATATACCTACTATGTACCTGCAAAAATTAAGAATGAAAAAACAGATTAAATGAATAAATAAAAAATGGAATGAAAAACCCAAACTTCTTCTAGAGGCAACATAGTGACATTCCATCTCTTAAGAACTAAAAAGAAGAATTCCAACAAGTAAATGTAGATTAAATGAAGGAAATGAAAAATTACTGTTAGAACCACAGACAAAATCCACAGATAGATACTAAGTTAGTGGATTCAAGTTTAAAGAGAAACAAGATATTTGCATAATCTCCAAGTATTTCCCCAAAATATTTATTATTTATGAAAGGAAAAATGATAACTTTATAATGAAGTAACCTAGCAGAAAACACCTTAACCATCTAACCACGTTTAAAAAACTGTTTTTTTTTAAGAGCTGAAATCTTGCTATGTTGCCCAAGCTGGTTTTAAATTCCTAGCCTCAAGCAGTCTTCCTGATTCAGCCCTTTCAAAGCACTGGGATTACGGGCATGAGCCACAGTGCTGATTAAGTTTAACATCACCAGCAGTGACATTTGAGACAAATGCACCAACTAATATGAAGCACTGAGAAGGGCACATCACTTCTGTGACGTTCTTCTCATTAATATGTAATTACAATACAATAATGAGAAAACACCAGAAAATTTAAAATGGAGGGACATGCTACAGTACAACTGACCACATCTCTGAAGCCACAAGGTTATGAAAGACAAGGAAAGACTGAGGCACCATCACAGATTGGAGTCTAAGGAGACATAGTGGCTAACTGTAATGTGAGTTCCTGAATGGGATCTTGGAATAGAAAGAGGAATTTGGAGAAATACTGATGTGATTTGAATAAAGTGTATAGTTAATAACAGTATTGTTAACAATGTTAATTTCTTAGTTTTAATACCTGTGCCATAGTTATATACGATAGTAACACTAAGAAAAGCTAGGGAACTCTTTGTACTATTTTTTCAACTTTTCAAGTCTAAAATTATCTTGTAATAAAAATTCAAAAAATAATAGTTCTGCTTCTCTTTAACAGAGTAACTGCTACCAGTTAGCCCTCCAAAAATGAATACCCATAAAACTGAATAAAATATATGACGCATGTCTTTCAAACATTGGACAATTGAGCATGCAAGTCTCTCATGTCTGAAAGAAGGAAATCTCATGAGATACTACCTATCATCTTCTGGGCTCTCTCCCTGGGGACAGTTTTCTGATTGTAGGTCAGTGAGTTGGAGCTGAAACAGAATGCTAGTTTTGTTGAGTTCCGTAGGCAGAGATTAGAAGTTAAGGCAGTAAAAGACCTGAATTGTCTGGTATAGGTCACTAGAGAGTACGAAACTGAGCAGATGAGGAACTTCGGAAACTATGTGTGGGTTTCCTCTTAGTCTTTCATGTAGACCTCTGCTGAGCCTGTGCAGAATGAGGATAGAAAGACTTAACAAAGAGTGACTGTTACAGACTTGAGAGTGGAATAGAGATATTAGAGGTCAAGTAGTGTTGGAGGACACTGACAATCTGTTGTAGCCACAGTAAAGAAACCTCATTAACACTCTGAGAATACAGCTGAGACACCAGGACGACAATTTCCTTGGAGTAAGGATCATACCCTAGAGCACAGACTACTCTAGAATTGAATTAACAAAGTCTAAAATAGAGGTATAACAAGCATGAGTCTTGCTAAGAGAGAGGAGCTTGGGACAAACCTTGGGCTTTCCCAGATGTACTCTAATAAAGCATAAAATTGAACCTCCACAAATTCAGGGTCCTTAACCACTAATGGCATTACCTTCTAGAAGAAAAATCAGCACTCTTCAGAAAGACATAGAATTCATATTCTAGACAATGTCTGCTCCACAAAGTCTTCAATACAAAAAAAACAAAACAAAACAAACAAACAAAAAAAAACCTTTAGATAGGCAAAAAACAGAAAAACTTAGAAATGTGACTCATAGTCAAGAAAAATAAAAGTCAACAGAAGTTGAAACTCAGACAACCCTGATGTTGGGTTTAGGAGACTAAGATTTTAAAAACAGCAATTATAAATATGTTGAAATAGCTAAGTCAAAATATAATCTTAATGAATTAGCAGATAAAGATTCTCACCAAATAAACGAAAATAAAAGAAGTCACACAGAAATTGTAGAATGGAAAAGTATAATAACTGAATTGAAAAATTCACAGGATGAACTTTATAGCAGATTAAAGATGGTAGAAGAAAGTCAATGAACTTGAAGACAGAGCAATAGAAACTGTCTCAATCTGAAAAATAAAAATAAAAAACAAAGAGACTAGGTGTGGTAGCTGATGCCTATAATCCAAGTGTTTTGGAAGCCTGAGATGGGAAGATTACTTGAGGCCAGGAGTTTGAGACCAGCCTTAGTAACATGGTAAAACCCCATCTCTGTGGGGGGAGGGGGTGAAGCCAGGGATGGTAGTGCACACCTGTAGTCTCAGCAGGAGGATTGATTACTTGAGCCCAGGAGTTCAAGGTGACAGTAAGCCACATTTGTGTCACTGCACTCCAGCCTGGACAACACAGTGACACCTTGTCTCTAACAAACACACACACAAAGTGGAGCATAATACCCACTCCTTAAGTGACTCAACTGCAAACAGTACAATGTGGAAAGAGGTAGAGGGAATAACTACAGTGGAGAAATCTGACAAACTATTTCAGCCAGGTGATCAAGGGCAATATCAACATTGATAAATCATATACTTTGATATAATGTGAAAAAAAATGACATTTTACTCTGTGGTCTTCCTCCCAGAAGGCTCTCAGAAACTATAGTCAAATGATGAAAAAAAAACCAGACAAATTCCAAATGAGGGACATTCTACAAAATACTAGTATTCCCCAAAACTGTCAAGGTCATCAGAAACAATGAAAGTCTGAGAAACTGTCATATTCAAGAGGAGTATAAGGAGATATAAGAAATGTAATATGCTATTCTGGATGAGATCATGGAACAGAAAAAAGACTTTAGGTTAAAAAAAAACACTAAGGAAATTTGAATACAGTATGGACGTTAGTTAATAATAATGTATCAATATCAGGTCATTAATTGTGACAAATGTACCATACTAATGTAAGATGTTAATAAGAGAAACTAGACCCTGGTGTGGTGATTCATGCTTGTAATCCCAGCATTTTGGGAGGCCAAGGCAGGCAGATCACTTAAGCTGAGGAGTTTGAGACCAGCCTGGGCAACAGGCTGGTGAAACCTTGTCTCTACTAAAAATAAAAATTAAGCAGGCATGGTGGTGCATGACTGTAATTCTACCTACTCAGGAGGCTAAGTCACAAGAATTGCGTGAACCCAAGAAGCAGAGGATCACATCACTGCATTCCAGCCTGGGTGATGGAGTGAGACTCTGTCCCCCCCAAAATAGGAGAAACTAGGTGCAGGGTCTAGGAACTCTGTACTATCTTCACAATTTTTCTGTACATCTGAGTTTTTTTTTTTTTAAGTTTATTAAGAATTTTAAAAATAGGTGGGGCATAGTGGCTCATGCCTGTAATCCCAACACTTTGGGAGGCCAAGGAAGGTGAATCACCTCAGGTCAGGAGTTTGAGACCAGCCTGGCCAACACAGTGAAACCTGGTCTCTATAAAATAAATAAATGAAAAACAAAAAACTAGAGACAATGGATATCCATAGGAGGAAAAAATGAACCTTGGCCTAAACCCCACATCTTACACAAAAATTAACTTAAGTGGATGATGAACTTAAAGAAAAAGTATAAAAGTATACTGATTTTAGAAAAAAAATGGGAAAAAAGTCTTTAGAATCTGTGGCTAGACAAAAAGTTCTTAAACTTAAGATAAAAAGTATGGTTCATTAAGGGCAAAAAAATGATAAATTGAACCTCATCAAAATTTAAAACTTTTGCTCTGAGGAAAGCCCTGCTTAAAATACGAAAAGATAAACTACAAATGGAGAAAAATATTGGTAAGCTACTTATGTAACAAAGGAGTGGTATCCAGACTATTTGAAGAACTCTTAAAACTCAACAATATAAAACCCAAACAATCCAATTAAAAAATGTGCAAAAGAGGGATCCAAGATGGCTGATTAGGAACAGCTCAGGATTGCAGCTCCCAGTAAAAATGCAGAGGGTGAGTGGACACTGCATTTCCAGATGGATTTTTATTGCCCACAGACCAGGAGATTCCCAGGCGGAGGAGCCCCACGGGTTGGCAGCGTGACTGGTTTGGCCAGCACGGCTGTTTTGCCAGCGCCCCGGCACGGTGGTTCTCCGTACAAAATACATGGGTCTGGGCACCGTTTTAGCTGGCGATTGGAGCTCTGGGAAGGCATAGTCACCCATTCATCTGATTAAAAACAGGACTGGAACAGGGAGCCAGGCCAGGAGATTCCTGGGCAAAAAAGCGCCACGAATCTCAGTACCGCTATTTCAGCTGGCGCAATGGGTCACCGCACGGGAAATCACACAGCTCCTGGTGCCTTTTCAAGAGGCGACTGCAACACCTGGGAGACAGTCGACCATTCAACTAAAAAAAAAAAAAAAAAAAAAAAGGCTCTGAGGCAGGGAGCGAGGTGGATCAGGCTCGGCTGGTCCCATCCCCACAAAAAAACAGCAATTGGAAATGCTCTGGATTGAGAGTTTCACAGCAAGCACAGCTGAACCCGGGACGGTCCAGCTCTGTGGAGGAGGGGTGTCTGCCATTACCGAGGCAGTCCACCACTACAGAGGTAGTTTGCCATTGCCAAGGCAGCCCACCATTACAAAGAGAGTCCACCATTATAGAAATGGGCTGCCATTGCTGAGACAGTTCTAACTATACCCATATAAACAGGACTGCAGAAGTTCACACGGCAGCTGGGCAGAGCCCACAGCAGCTCAGCAAAGCCTCTGCAGGCAGACAGTGACTAGGCTGCCTCCTCACTGGGCAGGGCAGCCCTGAATAAAGGCAGCAGCACAACAGAAACTCATAAATAAAGCCCTAACTCCCCAAAACAGAGCACCTGGAAAAATAAAAAAAAAAAGGGGGGGGGTTATGCATTCTGCTGCAGTAGACTTAAAGGTACTTGCCCAGCAGCTCTGAATGAACAATGGAGCTCACAGCTCAGCACTTGAGCTCCTATAAAGGACAGACTGTTTCCTCAAGCAGCTCCCTGACCCCCATATATCAAAAGAGTCACCTCATAAAGGAGAGCCCAGACTGACATCTGGCGGGTATCCTTCTGGGACAAAGATAGCAGGAGAAGAAACTGGCAGCAACCCTTACTGTTCTGCAGCCACTGCAGGTGATCCCCAGGCAAGCAGGGTCTGGAGTGGACCTCAGCAGTCCTACAGCAGAGGAGCCAGACTGTTAGAAGGAAAACTAAGAAACAGAAAGAAATAACTTCATCATCAACAAACTGGACATCCATTCAGAGACCCAATCTGAAAGTCAACAGCTGCAAAGATGACAGGTGGATAAATCCACAAAGATGGGAAGAAACTAGTGCAAAATGGATGAAAACACCCAAAACTAGAACGCCTCTCCTACAAGGGATCACAACTCCTCACCAGCAAGGGAACAAGGCTCAATGAAGAATGAGTGTGATGATGAATTGACAGAATCAGGCTTCAGAAGGTGGGTAGTAAGAAACTTCTGTGAGCTAAAAGAACATGTTCTAACCCCATGCAAAGAAACTAAGAACCTTGAAAAAAGGTTTGACAAAATGCTAACGAGAATAAACAACTTAGAGAGGAATACAAGTGAATTGATGGAGCTGAAAAACACAACACAAGAACTTCATGAAGCATACACAAGTTTCAACAGCCGAATTGACCAACCAGAAGAAAGGATATCAGAGGTCAAAGATCAACTCCCTGAAATAAAATGAGAAGGCAAGATTAGAGAAAAAAAGGGTAAAAAGGAATGAATAAAGTCTCCAAGAAATATGGGACTATGTGAAAAGACCTAATCTACGTTTGATAGGTGTACCTGAAAGTGACGGAGAGAATGAATCCAACTCGGAAAACACTCCTGAGGATATTATCCAGGAAAACTTCCCCAACCTAACAAGGCAGGCCAATATTCAAGTCCAGGAAATACAGAGAACACCACAAAGATATTCCTCAAGAAGAGCAACCCCAAGGCACATAATCATCAGATTCACCAGGGTTGAAGGAGAAAATGCTAAGGGCAGCCAGAGAGAAAGGTCGGGTTACCCATAAAGGGAAGCCCATCAGACTCACAGCAGATCTCTCAGCAGAAACCCTACAAGCCAGAAGAGAGTGGGGGCCAATATTCAACATTCTTAAAGAAAAGAACTTTCAACCCAGAATTTCATATCCAGCCAAACTAAGCTTCATAAGTGAAGGAAAAATAAAATCCTTGGTGAACAAGCAAGTACTCAGAGATTTCAACACCACCAGGCCTGCTTTACAAGAGCTCCTAAAAGAGGCACTAGACATAGATAAGAACAACCAGTACCAGCCACTCCAAAAACATACCAAATGGTAAAGATCATCAACACAATGAAGAAACTGCATCAACTAATGGGCAAAACAGCCAGCTAGCATGAAAATGGCAGGATCAAATTCACCCATAACAATATTAACCCTAAATGTAAATGGGCTAAATGCCCCAATCAAAAGACACAGACTGGCAAATTGGATAAAAAGCCAAAACCCATTGGTGTGCTGTATCCAGGAAACCCATCTCACATGCAGGGATACACAAAGGCTCAAAATAAAGGGATGGAGGAAGATTTACCAAGCAAATGGAGAGCAAAAAAAAGCAGGAGTTGCAATTATTGTCTCTGATAAAATAGACTTTAAACCAACCAAGATCAAAAGAAACAAAGAAGGACATTACATAATGGTAAAAGGTTCAATGCAACAAGAAGAGCTAACGATCCTAAATGCAGGAGCACCCAGATACATAAGGCAAGTTCTTAATGACTTACAAAGAGACTTAGACTCCCACACAATAATAGTGGGAGACTTTAACACCCCCATTGTCAATATTAGATCAGTGAGACAAAATTAACAAGGATATCCAGGACTTGAACTCAGACCTGGACCAAGCAAACCTAATAGACATTTACAGAACTCTCCACTCCAAATCCACAGAATATACATTCTTCTCAGCACCACATTGCAACTACTCTAAAATTGACCACATAATTGGAAGTAAATCACTCCTCAGCAAATGCAAAAGAACAGAAATCATAACAAACAGTCTCTCAGACTACAGTGTAATCAAGTTAGAACTCAGAATTCAGAAACTAACTCAGAACTGCACAGCTTCATGGAAACTGAACAACTGGCTCTTGAATGTTGACTGGATAAACAATGAAATGAAGGCAGAAATAAAGATGTTCTTCGAAACCAATGAGAATGAAGACACAACATACCAGAATCTCTGGGACACATTTAAAGCAATCTCTAGAGGAAAATATATATCAATAAATGCCCACGTGATAAGCAAGGAGAGATCTAAAATCGACACCTTCTCGTCAAAATTGAAAGAGCTAGAGGAGCAATATAAAAAAAAAAAAAAAAAAAAAAACCTCAAAACCTAGCAGAAGACAAGAAATAACTAAGATCAGAGCAGAACTGAAGGAGATAGAAACACAAAAAACCCTTGAAAAAAATCAATAAAACCAGGAGCCGGTTTTTCAAAAAGGTCAACAAAACAGACCACTAGCCAGATAATAAAAAAGAGAGAATAATCAAATAGATGCAATAAAAAATGATAAAGGGGATATCACCACAGATTCCACAGAAATACAAACCATCATCAGAGATTATTACAAACAACTCTATGCACATAAACTAGTAAACCTGAAAGAAATGGATAAATTCCTGGATACTTGCATCCTCCCAAGCCTAAACCAGGAAGAAGTCAAAACCCTGAGCAGATCAATAACAAGGTCTGAAGTTGAGGAAGCAATTAAGAGCCTACCACCCAAAAAAAAACCCATTTCTAGATGGGTTCACAGCCAAATTCTACCAGACATACAAAGAGGAGCTGGTACCATTCCTTCTGAAACTATTCCAAACAATCCAAAAAGAGGGAATCCTTCCCAAATCATTTTATGAGACCAACATCATCCTGATACCAAAACCTGGCAGTGACTCAGCAAGAAAAGAAAAGTTCAGGCCAATATCATGATGAACATAGATGCAAAAATCTTCAATAAAATACTGGCAAACCGATTGCAACAGCACATCAAAAAGCTTATCCACCATGATCAAGTAGGATTCATCCCGGGTATGCAAGGCTGGTTCAACACATGCAAGTCTATAAACATAATTAACCACATAAACAGAACCAAAGACAAAAACCACATGATTATCTCAATTGATGCAGAGAAGGCCTAGGACAAAATTCAACAGCCCTTTATGCTAAAAACCCTCAATAAACTAGGTACTGACGGAATGTATCTCAAAATAAGAAAAGCTATTTATGACAAATCAACAGCCAATATCATACTGAATGGACAAAAACTAGAAGCATTCCCTTTGAAATCTGGCACTAGACAAGGATGCCCTCTCTCACTACTCCTATTCAATATAGTACTGGAAGTTCTAGCCAGAGCAATCAGGCAAGAAAAAGAAATAAAGGGTATTCAAATAGGAAAGGAGGAAGTCAAATTGTCTCTATTTGCAGACGACATGATTGTATATCTAGAAGACCCCATCATCTCAGCCCAAAATCTCCTGAATCTGATAAGCAACTTCAGCAAAGTCTCAGGATAC
>PVKV010037507.1:0-14743 GCA_004027835.1 Alouatta palliata
ATGCAGTGTCAGGAGTCTGCCCAGCCGATGCACGCCCTTATATGCAGTGTCAGGAGTCTATCCAGCCCATGCACTCCCTTATATGCAGTGTCAGGAGTCTGCCCAGCCGATGCACGCCCTTATATGCAGTGTCAGGAGTCCGTCCAGCTGATGCACGCCCTTATATGCAGTGTCAGGAGTCTATCCAGCCGATGCGCGCCCTTATATGCAGTGTCAGGAGTCCGTCCAGTCGATGCGCGCCCTTATATGCAGTGTCAGGAGTCTGTCCAGCCCATGCACTCCCTTATATGCAGTGTCAGGAGTCTGTCCAGCCGATGCATGCCCTTATATGCAGTGTCAGGAGTCTGCCCAGCCGATGCGCGCCCTTATATGCAGTGTTAGGAGTCAGTGCCATTTCCAACCACTTCTAGGGAAAAATACACTGTTGTTAATAATTTATGCCTTGGAATTCTGTCTGCACATTCTGTTTAGTGATTTAGATCCTTAATACTCATACTCCCCTGGACTAATATTCTCAAAGCAGGAGCCTGCTAGTCATGGAGAGACCACCACACTTCTCTGGTGATGCTCTGGATTCAACACGTGGTTATGTGCCTCCTCCCTTTTTTCTGCTGTGTGACCTCAAGCAGGTCACCTAACTCCTCTTAGCCTTAGTGTCCTCCCTGGTCAAGTGTTGACAAAATAATCTGTCCTGATCCATGCCCAGGTTGCAGCGATTTTCTAAGTAGAAATGAGCTGATACTCACTTTACATACTGTGAAGCCCTCTCCAGGTGTAAGGAGTTAACTGGGAGCAGCTTGTTCCTAAAGAGGAGATAGGGATGCTGCTGCCTGAACCCAGGCTCAGCCGCACACACCCCCTGCCTGGAGGATCACCATATGGAGCCTCACCTTGTTCCCTTTCAAGATGAACTTGCATTCCCTGGAAAAACTTTCTCAGCCTTAAAGTCACAACTTCAAAAATGTAGGGGGACCACATTTAAGAGGTCTGGTGAATTTTTGGTGGATTTAATTTTTTAAACTGCACTTTTAAAACAAACCCAACTACAGAGATGAAAGCCAAGAATTAAAATATACATACAGAATAGAAAACATTAATATTTTCAAGTACAACGAACTGAATAATCATCATAAGGAAACAATAAAACATGAAGTGACTCAGACCAGATGATCACCGTTAGTCTTCATGGTGCTGGGACACGTGGTCTCTGCAGCAGGATCCGGGAGCGCAGGGTTGGCTTTCGCCTTCCCACAATGCAGAGCAGTCTCTGCAGCACTCTGCCAACAAGGATCCCATCTGTTAATGAGACGAGCTTCAACCCTAATTGGCAGAGGCTTGGAAGGTGGGGCACCCACATTACATTTTCTCCTTGTCCACAATTCTTTGAATTTTAGTCTGGTTGTCAACTTGTTCTAGCATCTCTTTCCCCTGGCACGGTATTTCTTACTGCATAAAAACAGCTACAGAACTGAGGTCTGAAATACCTGAAGTATATAGAGATGGTGAGAATTGGAGGGGTTCATGGTGCTCTCCCAGACCTTGCTTATGAACCCAGGTTCTCTATTCTCAACCCGTGCCTCTGTCCCTAGTAGTTCTCAGTAGCTTCACTAACAGAGGCAGATTTTCCACATGTTAACCTGGAAGAATCTGCAAAGAGGCATGAGTGTAAATGGACTTAGAAGAAGTGGAATTCAAGAGTAATGCTTCTGTCATGATGTCCCCCTCACACCCCATGTCACTGACCATAGGCACCCAGAGTGCTACAAGGTTCAGGACAGAAGCTCAACCCTCAGAAGTCAACTAGACATCTGTGGATTTGAAGGCAGGGATAATGTGGACACCATTGAGTCAGTTCTCCCTACAAATAGATTGGTGGAAACCTGCCTTTTATAGTGATGTCTTCCCATCTACTTATCTAGATGAGAATGCTCTCTAGAATAAGAATGTAAGATTTTCTTTTATAAAACAAATTTTAAAAACTCTTTGTTCACAACTTTCTTCTCATAGTCAAATCGTAGCCATTGGAAGCACTGCAATGTTTATTTTCTTACTTTTCTGATTTGCGCTTTATTAACAGGGAAAGAGATTGCCTTGGTCTGGCAATCTTAGAAACTGACCCTGAGATGAGGGTTTGGGAGGAAAAGGTATATTTGGGAGGAGCATGGCAGGCAGGGAGGGGAAGGCAGCCTGTACAGGGCACATACTGTGTCACCAAGTTTTGGGTGACTGGCGCTCATTCCTTAGAGACACCTTGGGAAATAGTTTAAAATACATACTGCAGAGTTATCCTCAGAGGAGGATTGAGCAGGATGTCTATCTGGGTAGCTGCAGCTGCCAGGCTGGAAGTGAGCTGGAGCACACTCAGGTGAAAAAGAAATGGGGTGGAGAGGGTGAGGGAGGGGTCACTCATGGCATCAACTGCAGAAGCAAACACTCTTGATGCTTGCTTTCTAGTGAAAATCCATGTGCAGGTTTATGCTCAAGGAAAGACAGCAACTCAGTTATTCATCCCCATCCAAATCATAAGTAAAAATCCTAGTCCCTCCATCTAACATGTCAAAAAGCCTGCTCCTGCCCCTTACTTAGCTGTTGATAACAAGCCCCAGGGGATGGAGCCTGTTTCTCCTGCCTGCTTCAAAAATGTTGAAGCTTCCAGGCCATAACCCAGACCCCAGCTTCACCCCATTTCAAGCTTTCAGCTTGATGCAGTCTGTAGACTTCCTCTGTGTGAGGGGATTACTGTTTGTTATCCAAAGCAAACCTGCTGAATTGCATTGATGGGTAGAAGCTGGTGTTTCTGTCAAGGAGCTGCACCATTTGCTTGCGAGAGAGTGTGGGGACGATGATGTTTCGGCACATGTAGACGATGTTGGCTATGGTCACAGTGCACAGGGCAGCAGGCACCTTAGAAACCCTCAGCCCAATGCCTTCATTTACAGATGAGGACATTGAAAACCAAAGACCCAACAGGACTTGTGTAGTGGTTCCTGACTAGTTAGTGGTAGACCTGTGTTTCAAATTTAGCCCGTCTTTCCCAGTGCTCAAAACACTTTGGACAGGTCATGTAAAACGTCGTCTGACTGATGGCTGTGAGAAAGATAAAACTGCCTATGGCCAGGAGGATAGTGTAATTTCCCAAATACCGTGCCACTGGGTGGTGGAAAATGAGAATTTTTCATGGCAGAACTTCCAGGAGGAGCTGGCGCTGTGCCACATGGCCTTACCAGAAGGCAGGGTTGGACGTAATGCAGCAGTCCACTCATTCATTGCAAAACTGAATTGGCTGAACATAGCACAGAATTAAAAAACACAAACGAACTGGTACTCACAACAGCATGGATGTATCTATGGGTTATGTTGAGGAAAAGAAATCAGACATGAATAAGGATGTATTGTATAAAGCCCTCCTTCCATAGAAAGTTCAAGAATAGGCAACACTAACCTATAGTGATAGATCTCAAAATGTGGTTATTTCTGGGTGGAAGTTGGCGCTGACGAGCAAAGGCCAGATGGGAACCTAAGTGGGTGATGAAAACGTTTGCTATTTTGATCTGGGTAGGGATACGCAGGTGTTCATATAGACAGGAACTAGAGAGCTTGCATCTAAGACTGGACACTGTATGTTCCTTATGAGATCTCTCAGTTAAGAAGATGAAGAAAAAAATCAAAGCAATGCACATAACAGATTATAACCTAGAAAGAAATTGGAATAAAATCAGTAGTTTTTCTCATTCAGTCATTATTCCCTCAGCAACTGTCTGCCAAGCCTGTTGGTGCCAGCCTGCACTCCCCCAGCACTCATCCCTTCTGCACACATGGACCATGCCCCGGGGTAGAATGCCCTCCACCCTCTGCTCTAGGCTGTGCAGGGCAGACTGCATGCCTGAAAGCTGTGACCTGTGGAAGCAGCCGTCTGCTAATGATAGGATAGGATTGGAGGCTAAGTACCCCGGCTCCTCATCCTCCAGTGGGGCAACTCTGTGGTGTATTCTGCACTGGCTCCTAGGGGACAGCACCCTACCAGCCCACACTCAGAGCCTGGTCTCTCCCTCACCCTGACTAGGTTGCTTTTCCTTTCCTGTCTCTCTCCCACTTACTTCTCCCCCAGTCCTGGGATTACCTACTGTAGAAACTCCTCACCCTCATTTCCTTGTCTGAAGGTCTGCGTTTCAGGGAACCCTAGTGACTTTCCTAAGAAAACCCAAGAAAGCCAAGTTTCTTGCTCTCATACAACTTACAGCATGTTGAGTTGAACAGGCAATTTGACAAATATTAAAAATGAAGTGGAACAAATGCTGAGGTCAGGGAGCACAGCCTGGTAGAAGGCACAAAGCCACAGGGGACCCTAACCTAGCCCAGGAGAGGTCCCAGAAGCAGAGCTAGGAGTGACTGGGGCTCCCTTCCTTTTCTTCCTCTTGTCTTTCCTTTCTGAAATGAAAGAGACATTTATTTATTTAAGACATTTCCTTATGATCCCATAAATATCAATAAGTAATCATACTTATTGAATTCACCACCCATGTTGGTTTATTGTGCTGCCTAATTTCATATCACAGAACTGAGACTCAGCTTTGAAAAATGGCTCCGGATGTATGGGAACCATTTGCAGTATTTTCAGTATTGCTGCCCATCTGCATGACATATATTTTCTAGGAAAACCCAGCACATATTTCTCAGACCATCGGGGGAGACGCCTTTCAAGGTAGCTCAAATCTACTTACCAATCAGCAGCTGGCAGAAATGTGAACCAAGAGCTCTCGTCTGGAAATGGGTGGCTGATTCATGTTGGAGCTGTTATCCCTACTCCAGCAGCCTTTCTGGGTAAAAAATTCTTCAAAGCACATACATGTGAGGCCAGACCGTTTCTCCTGTTTTCTATGCTCCTCACCAAAAAAGAATGAGACCTGGAGCTCTCTAATTCAGGATGCAGTAGAGCATCAGACAGAATGCAAGCTGTTGTTTGAACGTTCCTCTCCAGATAGACTGCAGTGTCATTTCAACAAAGATGTGTGGATTTAAACACGGTGTCATACAATTCTTGTGCTAAACTAGCATGTCTTCTGAGAAAAGATTTTATAGAAATAGAACCACTCCTGTCAGCTGGCCATTTAAAATATTTTTTACCTTACTCTAGGTGGTATCAGTTTTATACAAATGTTATCCTTTATATTATAAACCTAGAAAATCATGTAAAAAGTGGCAGAATATCTCTATATACATCCAAAGACCAAAGGACTCTGTTAAACAAAAAGGGACAACTCATGAGGTTTGTATATAAAGCTATACTCAATTAACACTACATTTTGTTTTTAAGATGGGGTCTCACGCTGTCACCTAGGCTGGGGTGCAGTGGTGTGATCTAGCAACCTCTGCTTCCTGGCTCAGGTGATCCTCCCACTGCAGTTTCCTGAGTAGCTGGGATCACAGGCACGTGGCCGGTTAATTTTTGTGTTTGTTTAGAGAAGGGGTTTCACCATGTTATTCAGGCTTGTCTCGAACTCCCGGGCTCAAGTGATTCTCTTGCCCTGGCCTCCCTAAGTGCTGGGATTACAGACATGAGCCATTGCCCCTAGGCTAGACACTGGATTTTTAAAAGCAATGGCTTTTTTCATTTGTTTAGGAAAAAAAGATGATGTAAGAGAGAAACTTGAACAAGTTTTTTATTTTAGCCACTTATCTTTGATGAAAAATAAAGTACTGTTTAGTCTTCTATTGCTGCATAACACACTACTATAAACATAGAGGCTCAAGACAACTTCCATATATTAGCTCACAGTTTTGTAGGTCAGACATCCAGGTAAGGGGTGGCTGGGTTCTCTGCTTAGGTTCTCACAAGGCTGAAATCAAGAGGAAGGCAAGTTTTGTTTCTCTCTGAAAACTCTGAGAAGAATCTCTTTCCAAGCTCATTCAGGTGTTGACTGAATTCAATTCCTTGCAGTTACAGGGATTCCTAGTTCCTAGCTGGCTGTCAGCCAGGGTATCAGTCGGTTCTTAGATATCACCCACAGTTCTCACCACATGAACACTTCTATCTTTTTTTAAAATTTTTAAATTTTTTATTTTTATTATTATTTTTTATTGCATTTTAGGTTTTGGGGTACATGTGAAGAACATGCAAGATTGTTGCATAGGTACACACATGGCAGTGTGATTTGCTACCTTCCTCCCCATCACCTATATCTCGCATTTCTCCCCATGTTATCTCTCCTCAACTCCCCACCCCCCACTGTTCCTCCCCTATTTCCCCCCTACAGACCCCAGTGTGAGATGCTCCCCTCCCTGTGTCCATGTGTTCTCACTGTTCAACACCCGCCTATGAGTGAGAACATGTGGTGTTTGATTTTCTGTTCTTGTGTCAGTTTGCTGAGAATGATGGTTTCCAAGTTCATCCATGTCCCTACAAAGGACATGAACTCATCGTTTTTGGGACATCTCTATCTTTAAGCTAACCACCATCTTCCTCACACTGCAGCCCTTTCAAACTTCAAATACCATCTAATAAGAAAAACCCAGTCCCTTTAAAGAGCTCATTTGATTAGGTCAGGCTCTTAGAGGATAATCTCCCTATCTTAAAATCAACTGTTTGGGACCTTAACCACATTTGCAAAATTCCTTCACAGCAGCACCTAGATTGGTGTTCGCTGAATAACAGGGAGGGCGTGTGTAAAAACACCAGAGGCTTTAATCTTGGGGCCATTTTAGAATTCTGCCTGTGACAGATTATTTAGTAAATGTTGATTTACTCTCTTCAGAGAAAATTTATAATCAATATGGGAGGCAGATATGCTGCTTTTCTTATTGATTACTTATAGGGCCCAGCAGGCAATACAAAGTAGTTAAACGGGCCATGTATCAGACAAAATAGTCAAAGAGAAGGCCCAGTGGCTTCTTGTAACTAGTCATACTCAACTACGGTTGATGGCTGTTCTATGATAATATACTCTCCATATTGCCAAATCTTCTCATTTTTAAGAGAAGTATAAATTCTTTTGTGTGTTTTTGTTTTTTTCTTACTTGAAATAGGGTCTTATTATATCACTCAGGCTGGAGTGCAGTGATCTCATCATAGCTGACTGCTGCCTCCAACTCCTGGGCTCAAGTGATCCTCCCACTTCAGTCTTCTGAGTTTCTGGGATGACAGGAATGTACCACCATACCTAGGTAAATTTTTAATGTTTTTTTTTTTTTTTTTTTTTTGTGGAGCTGGAATCTCTCTATGTTGCCCAGGCTGGTCTTGAACTCCTGATCTCAAGGGATGCTCCCACCTTGGCCTCTGAAAGCACTAGGATTACAGATTTGCACCACTGTGCCCAGCCTTCTCTTCAGTTTTAAAAGTTGTCAGAAGAATTCTGAAAGCTGATGGTGTAAAAAATACCAGAAATTCCTCTCCCCACCTAGACAATAATTGCATGGCAATATCTGTCTGTTGTGACGATTTGGGAATTCTGGAGTCTTTTGAAGACTTGCAACTTCGAGGGGAAGGCTTGGATGGTAAATTGTAGTTAATTTTGGTCATTTTCAGCTCCTAGCACAGTTGCTACTGCCTATCCCTCACCTTTGGATGCTCCTGTCTTGAGCAGGCAGCATGCATGTGTTCCTGGAGAAGTTTGCACACAGCTTGTAGGAGGCAGAGTGGGCAAAAAGACCCTGTCCTCCAAATATCAGGAATTTGTACTCTGACTGCTGACGGCTGCTTCTGATTTCAGGGGTGCTGACAATGAGGAAGCAATCATTGTTGTTGGACCTTTCCACATTATTGCAAGCCTGCTATCTCTGGATGAACTGAGTTCCAGGGTATTTAAAGAGCTGGCACCTTTATTACTCCCTTCATTTTTCTATTTCTCCTCCTTTGAGAGCCAGATATCAAAGACAAGGACATTCAAAAGCAACCATATATATCAGGGAAATGAGAAAATCACCATACATGCTCAGGGACAGGCACAGACTCAGAAAGCCAATCTTCAAGATTCTTCTTCAACCAAGAATCCTGTACTTCTTCAACCAAGAATCCTGTGTCTGGAAAAACTGTACTTCAAAAGTAAGGGAGAAATTAAGACACTCATAGATAAACAAAGGCTGAGGGAATTCATTATCCCCAGACCTGTCCTGCAAGAGATATCCAAAAGAATTCTGTAGGTTGAAATGAAAGGGAGACAGTAACTTAAAGCCACACGAAGAAATAAAAATCTAAGTAAAATTAGATAGATAGGCAATTATTAAAGCTAATATTACTGTAATAATGATCTCTGTGTTTTTGTTTTCTATATAATTTAAAAGACTCGTATATTAGAAATTATTAGACTAAAAGCTAAGATTATTGCTACTTTGGTTTGTAACTCTGCATTTTGTCTTCTACATAATTTAAGAGACTAATGCACTAAAAATTGTTAGTTAATATTTTTGGACACACAACATATAAAGATGCAATTTTGTAATAACAGCTGAAGGGGTAGGGGTTGGAGCTGGGGATGAAGCAGAGTTTTTGTATGTTATTAAAGTTAAGCCGATATAAATTCAAATTTCAGCATTATATCTTAAGAATGTTAAATATTATCCTCCATGGCAATCACGAAGAAAATAGCTAAAGAATATTCACAAAAGAAAATAAGAAATAAATGTACACATTTCAGTACAAAAAACAACTAAACACAAAGGAAGACAGTAAAGCAGGAAACAAGGGATAAAAAAGCAAAAAGGTATATAGAAAACAAACAGCCAAATGAATGGCAGAGTAATTGCCTTCTTATCAGTAATTATTTTAAATGTAAATGTAAATGGATTAAACTCTCCAATTAAAAGACAGAGATTGGAAACTTGGTGGAATGTTTAAAGAAAACTATGATTCAACTATACACTGTCTTTGAGAGACTCACTTTAGATCCAAAGACACACACAGGTTAAAAGAATTTAAAAGCAAATAGTAACTAAAAGATTGCATGAGTGGCATACTAATATTAGACAAAATAGACTTTAAATCAAAAAAGATTACAAGAGACAAAGAAGACCATTACATATTAAAAAATAGTTTAATACAGCAAGAAGGTGTAACAGTTATAAACATTTAGGCACCTAATAAGAGATCATCAAAATATATAAAGAAAAAAATTGACATAATTGAAGGAAAAGACAATTCTACAATACTTGAGACTTCAAAACCCCAGTCTCCATAACAGATAGAACAGCCAGACAGAAGATCAATTAGAAAAAGACATGAACAACACAATAAACCAATTAGATTTAACATATCTATGCAGAACGTGATTCCAAAAGAGCAGACTACGCATTCTTCTCAAGTGAACATGGAAAATTTTCCAGGGCAGACAACATGTAAGCAGGTCTCAATGGATTTAAAAAAGATAAATGTCAGACTAAGAATCTTTTCTGATCACAATGGGATAAAGCTGGACATCAGCAATAGGAGTTGGACATCAGTAACAGACACATAAATTTGTGGAAATTAAACAGCATAGTCTTAAACAACCATTGGATCAAAGAAGAAATCACAAAGGACATTAGAAAATAGAGATGAATAAAAGTGAAAACCCAACATATCAAAATACATGAGACATGCCGAATGTCATGCTATGGAGAAAATATATTGCTGTAAGTGTTTACATTATAGGACAAGACATATGTCAAACAACCTAACTTTACAACTTAAGGAACTGGAAAAAGAAGAGTAAACTAAATCCAAAGAGTAGATGAAAGAAAGTAAGAAGTTAGGGAAGAAATAATTTAAGGGGAAAAAGGGGAGGGACAGCGGGGGATGGGGAGTTGGAGAGAGAGAGCATGGGGGGAGAAATGCCAGATATAGGTGATGGGGAGGAAGGCAGCAAATCACACTGCCATGTGTGTACCTATGCAACAATCTTGCACGTTCTTCATATGTACCCCCAAACCTAAAATGCAATAAAAAAATATAAAAAAACAAACAAACAAAAAAACAGAGAATGGAATAATAACAGAAAATATTAATAAAACAGAAATTTGGTTATTTGAGAAAATCAACACAAATGACAAACTTTTTGCTAGATGAACAAAAAAGAAGACTCAAATTACTAAAATTAGAAATGAAAGAGAGACTATTACTACCAATTCTATAGAAACAAAAAGGATTATAAGAATGTAATATAAGCAATTGTACACCAACAAATAGGTTAACTCAAATGAAATGAACAATTTCTAGAAACACACAGTGTATCAAAACTAAACAACAAAGAAAATAAAAAATTTGAATAGACCTATAACTAGTAAGAAAATCTCCTGATATAGAGAAGTCCTGGGCTTGATGGCTTTACTGATGAATTCTATCAAACATTAAAATACAAATTAATACTGATCATCCCAAAAGTTTTTCGAAAAATTGAAGAGGAATGAATGCTTCCTAACTTATTCTATGAAGCCATTACCTTAATACTAAAGCCAGAAAAAGACATTACAAAAAAAGAAAACTATAGACCAATATTCCTTATAAACATTGATGTAAAAACTTGCAAGAAAGTTACATCCAACAGTATTTTAAAAGGATTATTCCCTATGACCAAATGAGACTTACTTCTGCAATGCAAGAATGGTTCAACACATAAAAATAGTTTAGTTCAATACATCACATTAACAGTATGAAGGATAAAAACAACATGATCAATTCAATTGATGAAGAGAAAGCATTTGACAAAATTCAGTATCTTTTCATTTTAAAAACATTAATTGAATTAGGAATAAAAACAAATTACCTCAACACAATAAAGCGATATATAAAAAACCTACTGTGAACATCATACTCAATTGGGAAAGACTGAAAGCTTTTCCTCTAAAACTGGTAAAATAAGACAAGGATATCTGTTTTCACCACTTCTCTTCAACATTGTACTGGAAGTCCAAGCCCAGGGCAATTAGGCAAGAAACAGAACTAAAGGCATCAAAATTAAAAAGGAAGAGGCAAAGTTATTTCTGTTTGCGGATAATAGAATTTTATACGTCAAAACCACTAAAGATTCCACAAAACCCTTTTAGAACTAATAAATGAATTCAACAAAAATATCAGGATACAAAGTCAACATATAAGAGACATTTCTATACACTGACAAAAAAAAAATCAGGAAAGGAAATTAAGAAATCAATTCAATTCATAATAGTATCAAATATAATAAAATACTTAAGAATTAATATAACCAATGAGGTGAGAGACTGCTACAAAAGATTGCTGAAATAAACCAAAGAACATATAAATAAATGGAATGATACCCTGTGTTCATAGACTGAAGACTTAATGTTGTTAAGATGTTAATATCACCCAAAGTAATCTACAAATTTAATGCAACTTCTACCAAAATCCCAACGTTTTTTTTTGTAGTTACAGAAAAATCTGCCCTAAAATTTATGCAATCTCAAGGAAACCTGAGTAGCCAAAACAATCTTAAAAAAAAAAAAAAACAAAGCTGGAGGACTCACATTTCCTGATTTCAAAACTTACTACAAAGAGACAGTAAATGGAACAGTATGATATTGGCATAAAGATAGATATATAGACAATAGAAAATAATAAAAAGCTCACACATAAACCTTCACAAATATGGTCAATTGATTTTTGACAAGTGTGCCAAGATCATTTAATGGGGAAAAGACAGTCTTTTCAACAAATAGTGCCACTGGATATCCACATGGATAAGAATGAAGTTGGATCCTTACCCTATACTACATACAAAAATTAACTCAAAATGAATTTATGACCTAAATGTCAGACCTAAAACTATAAAGCTTTTAGAAAAAACATAAAGGAAAAGCATCACAACATTGGATTTGGCAATAATTTCTTGGATATGACACTAAAGGCACAGGCAAAAAAAGAAAAAATAGACAAATTGATCTTCATGGAAATGAAAAAATTTGTGCATCAAAAGACACTATGAATATGGTGAAAAGAATGAGAGAAAATATTTGTAAATAGTATATCTGGTAAGGGATTAATATCCAAAATATGTAAAGTATGTCTACAATTTAATAAGAAAACAATCTGATTCAAAAACGGGCAATGAACTTGAACAGAAATTTCTCCAAAGAAGACATAAAAATGGCCAGTAAGCTATAAAAAGATGCTCAACATTACTAATCATGAAGGAAATGCAAATCAAAAGTACGATGACATATCACCTCACACCCATTAGAATGGGCACTCTCAAAAAGAGAAAATAACAAGTATTGGCAAGGATGTAGAGAAATTGCAATTCTTGTTCGTTGCTGGTGGGATTGAAGACTTAATATTGTTAAGATGTCAATACCACCCAAAGTGATCTACAGATTGAATGCAATCTCTACCAAAATCCCAATGATTTTTTTTGTAGTTCTTTCCTTATGGAAAGAGCTGTATCAGTATAGCATTTCCTCAAAAAATAAAAAATAGTATTACCATATGAGCCAGCAGCAATTCCACTTCTGAGTACACATTAAAAAAAATTGAAGTCAGGGTCTTGAAGAAATATTTCACTCCCATATTCACAATAGCATTATTCACAACAGCCAAAATATGGAAGCAACCCAAGTATCCATCAATGAATAAATGGATAAGCAAAATGTGGTATATGTGTACATACAGTGGAATATTACTCTGCCTTAAAAAATAAGAAAATTCTTGACACGGGTGCAGTGGCTCATTCCTGTAATCCTAGCACTTTGGGAGGCTGAGGCGGGTGGGTTGCCTTAGCTCAGGAGTTCAAGACCAGCTTAGGCACCATGGTGAAATCCTATCTCTAATAAAATGCAAAAAAATTAGCCGGACATGGTGGCCTGTGCCTATGGTCCCATCTACTTGGGACATTGAGGCGGGAGAATTGCTTGAACTGGGAGGCAGAGGTTGCAGTGAGCATAGAGTGTGCCCCTGCACTCCAGCCTGAGTGACAGAGCGGGACTTCATCTCAAAAGAAAAAAATAAAACAGAATTCTGACATATGCTACAACATAGATGACTCTTGAGGACATTATGCTAAGTGAAATATGCCCATCACAAAAAGACAGATACTGTGTGATTTTATATGAAGTACCTAGGGTAGTTAAAATAAGAGAAACAGAAAGAATGGTGTTTACTTATGGTTGTACCACAATATGAATGTACTTAATGCTACTAAATTGTACACTTAAAAATAATTACGATAGTACATTTTATGCTATGTGTATTTTATCACTACACAAAAATCGCAGAAAAAGTTGTCAGTGACTTCAAATTTTTTAAAATACTGGGTGAACCTAATAAAACACCTTTCTGGTCTTTTGGCTTGTTTTTGTTTTCCTTGTTGAGACAGAGTCTTGTGCTGTCGCCCAGGATGGAGTGCAGTGATGTGATCATGCCCAGCTAGTTTTTTAAAAAAAATTTAGTAAAAATAGGGTCTCAATATGTTGCTCAGGTTGAACTTGAACTCCTGAGCTCAAGCAGTCCTACCATCTCAGCCTCCTAAAGTGCTGGGATTACAGCCATGAGCCACTGCACCTGGCCCATCTTTCTGGTCTTCAGGGGACCCAGGTGTTACCAGTTTCCTTCTTTTTGTGGTCTTAAGGCATTCATTCATTCTAGCCATTCCTTAGAAAATACTTATTGATCACCTGTTGCGTGCATATTAGTTGTAGGCACTGGGAATACAGGCTGGTCAAGGGAAGCTTCACTGAGAAGGGGACATTTGAGGGCAGATCTTAACAGATGATGAAGGTAAACATGCGTCTTTCTGGGTGGCAAACATCCCAGGAAGAAGGGACACAAGTGCAATGACCCTCAGTTTATCATTATCATGTGCTAGGCATATTCGCAGCGTGACACAGAGGCCTGTGTGGCTGGAGTGGAGTGAGCAGGGGGAGTAGTACGAGAGGAGGTCAGAGGGGTCTATGCGGCCAGATCACCTTGGGCTGTGTAGGGTAAGGATTTGAGATTCTTTTGAAGGGGAATTTTAAGCATAGAGATTTAAGCAGAGGAGTGGCATGAACTAACTTACATTTTCAAGTGACCCCACTGATCCCTCTGTTAAGACAAAATTTTGGGAAATTTAGGGTACAAACAGGGACATTTCCTAGGAATCTACAGCAGGAAAAAAGTAATGTGGTCTTTTTTTTTTTTTGTAATTATTTTATTTTATTTTATTTATTTATTTTTAATATATATACTTTTTATTGCATTTTAGGTTTGGGGGTACATGTGAAGAACATGCAAGATTGTTACATAGGTACACACATGGCAGTGTGATTTGCTGCCTTCCTCCCCACCACCTGTATCTGTTATTTCTCCCCATGCTATCCCTCCCCAACTCCCCACCCCCTGCTGTCCCTCCCCTTTTTCCCCCCGACAGACCCCAGTGTGAGATGCTCCCCTACCTGTGTCCATGTGTTCTCATTGTTCAACACCCGTCTATGAGTGAGAATATGCGGTGTTTGGTTTTCTGTTCCTGTGTCAGTTTGCTGAGAACGATGGCTTCCAGGTTCATCCATGTCCCTACAAAGGATGCAAACTCATCGTTTTTGATGGCAGCATAATATTCCATGGTGTATATGTGCCACATTTTCGCCGTCCAGTCTATCACTGATGGGCATTTGGGTTGGTTCCAGGTCTTTGCTATTGTAAACTGTGCTGCAATGAACATTCGTGTGCATGTGTCCTTATAGTAGAATGATTTATAATCCTTTGGATATATACCCAGTAATGGGATTGCTGGGTCAAATGGAATTTCTATTTCTAGGTCCTTGAGGAATCGCCACACTGTCTTCC